>PVIC010017221.1:0-33007 GCA_004025085.1 Thryonomys swinderianus | reverse complement strand
AAAAAAAAAAAAAAAAAAAAAAAAAAAAAAAAAAAAAAAAAAAAAAAAAAAAAAAAAAAAAAAAAAAAAAAAAAAAAAAAAAAAAAAAAAAAAAAAAAAAAAAAAAAAAAAAAAAAAAAAAAAAAAAAAAAAAGTAATACTAAAGAGGATGGGAAACATAAGACAGAGTTGGAAAGGATATTTCCAAATTATATCCAAGTAAGGAATTTGTATCAGGATATGTAATGATCTCTGAAAACTTTATAAGACAACAATTCAGTGGGAAAGGAGGGGAGAGGACAAACTATTCAAATATATACCCTACCAGAGAAAATATATGGATATAAACAAGCACAAAAAATGATTTTAGAAATCATTAATCATTAGAGAAATGCAAATTTAAATCACAAAATATACTATTACATTTCCATTAAAAAGGTTAAAGTATGCAAGTATATTCAGTTCCTAAGACTTCCCTTAAAAACTACAACAAATGAGGTGGCTTAATCACAGAAATGCATTGTAACAGTTCCAAAGGCTAAAAGCTTGACCAGGGAGTTATTAGGGTGTGTTCTTTCTAAGGGGCTCAAGGCAGACTCTGTCCTGATGTCTCTCCTAGTGTATAGGGCTTAGCTGCCATCTTCAGTATCCTTGGCTTATAGAGGCATCACCCCAAGCTCTCTTTCATCACAATGTGGTGTCCTTGTGTACATGTCTGTCTGTGTCTAAATTTCTCCTTTTATTGGGCCACCATGCATATTGGATTATGGCCCCTCTGATGACCTTGTGGCAACTTGATCACCTCCAGAATCTATATACCTGCAGTCATTTGCGTAGGTTTGGTGGGCTCCATTGTCTTCTGGAGGGCCATGATTCAAGCCATACAAGCAAGGATATAGATGATCTAGAATTTTCACACAGTACTTCTGGGGTGTAAGATAGTACAGGTACTTTGGAAAATGATCTGGTAGTTTATTCAAATGTGTAATTTCTTACATGATACAGTCTGTCAGTCCCTAGGTATTTACCCAAGAAAAATAAAATATAAGTATGTTCGTACAAGGATTTGCACATGAATATTCATAGCAGCTTTATTAGTATTGTCTTTAAATTAGAAATATCCCAAATGTTCTTCAACAAATGAATGAAAAATCAAATTGTGGTATAGTCAGACAGTGAACTACAATTCTGCAGTAAAGAAAGGAATAGAGGGCCGGAGATTTAGCTCAATGGTTCTGGTGCCTGCCGCGCAAGCACAAGGTCCTGAGTTCGATCCCGGTAATCACATAGAATGCTGGGCGTGGTGACTCACACCCACCAGCAATCAAAACCACATACCACAGTGCCGGGTGTGGTGGCTCATGCCTGTAATCCCAACACTCGGGAGGCGGAGACAGGAGGATTGCTGAGTTCGAGGCTTGCCTGGGCTACATAGTGAGCTCAGGGCCAGTCTGAACTACAAAGCGAGACTCTGTCTCAAAAAAAAAAAAAAAAGAAAGGAATAGACCATCGATGTGGCTCAAAATATGCTAAGTGAAAGAAGCCAGACAAACAGAATGTGTAGGGTATAAATTCACTACATTAAGCTTCAGAAATGCAAATTAATCTATACTGACAAAAAGTAGCTCAATAATTGGCCAGGTGTGGGGTAGGAAGCAGTATGAGAGAGTACCTACCAAGAAACGTAGGAAACATGCAGAACTGCCAGATATGTTACCTTCCTGATTATGGTGATAGTTTTATGGGCAAACAAGGATGTCAAAATTCTCAAATTATACAAGTTAAATGTATTTTTTTTATTAATTTTCACTAATACTCCAATAAAACTCTGGTAAAACACTTACATAATTTTATAATTTACTAGATTCACTAGCAACATATAAAAATTTGTACTTAACCCATCAATCCTATTTTTAAAAGCTGAGGTTACTGTCCATATGTTCATGAACTGTTTTCCTTGTATCAAATGTAAATAAAGTTATGATATGGAAATTAAACAACTATATAAACATAATGCAGAAAAAAACAAGTTATATTCCTGGCCATTCAACCATTCATATCTTCCTTTCTTTTTTTAAACAAGATCTATACTTTTGATAACACTGTGACTTCTGTTTCAAACTAGAAGAAAAGCTATGTATTTTATATACCTGAATAATTCCTGGGAGAACTAGAAACCTTAGCTTTGAAGATCTCAGAAAGCTCTACTGAGCTTTAATCTTTAACCAGTTTTGCAAGTCAGGGAGGTGGAGACATTTGTGTACAAGCTTCTTTTAACAGCCTGGAGACTGTCTTGTGTCTAATCTGTATTGTCTCCTTTACCCTGAGATATAGTATCTTTAGTTGCCCACAAATAGAATTTGGCAAAGTGTCCAATCCTCCCAGCAAGCGAGATAAGACATCTATGATGACGCCACAGCCATTTTGTTCCCGGTCACTTAGAATGAGTCCTTCCCGTGAAATGCCTATAGCTAGACTTCTGCAGGGCCTGTTTGGACCTGGAACTTGGCTCATGTGCTTCCTCATCTTAATAATAACCCTGCAAGGCAGGTGATTAGTTTTCCACATAGAGAGGTAGAAACACAATCTGACTGTATAACTTGGCCAGATAGCACAAGTAAGAAATAAGGGAAGAAAGACTGTTCACCCACCAGTTCAAAGCTGCTCTTTGTCCTCCACTGTCTTTCCTTACCTTCACCTTTCGAGTATAAAGGTACCTTCCTGAACACAGGCTGCTTCCATTGAGGATACTTTGGATAAAAGCAAAAGAAAGATGCCAGTCCCTATATTTTTTTAAAACAGCATTAGTGGTTGCAAAAAAAAACAAAAACAAAAACAAAAAAAAAAAAACAACCCACTGTTTTATAAGCTGTCATGGAAATTGAATGGATAGGATGTCTAAATGCCTAGAAAGTGATTACTACGTGTTAAACACTATGGCATCCGCTCCCCTCTCCCCTCCTGTTTTCAGAAAGCCCAGAGGCCAAAGGACACTGACGGATGGCCGGGGAGAGTCCTCGGAGGTGTTGCTTCCCAAAGCCGGGCTCCTGCTCCCTCCACAGCCACACTACGGTTTCCTAGTGCGGCTTCCTTTGCTGAGGCTTCCTGTGCCTCGCTCCCCACTCCCTCTGTAATCACAACAGAGTCGACAGGAAATCATATTCCAAATCCAGCTCATCCACCCCACCCGAGAGGTTCATCGTCCACTTCCCATCTTTGTCACGTACGTCCCCGGCATTCACGTTCACCCTTTTCTCCTTGGAACCGGGTGGGCGATCTGAGCACAGACCGGTCACTCCGCCCTCCATGCGCAGCAGAACTCTGCTTGGGGCGTGGGGTCCCACCCCGACCACCCAGGTCAGAATCTGGGGCGCTGAGGGCCTGAGCACTGGGCCTTCCCAGGCTCCATGGGGCTCCGGCCGCTCCTGAGCTGTGGATTTCAGAAACCCCGGCTGCAGGGAGACCGTCCCTCGGAGCCGCACCTTCCCCAGGAGGTCACTGCCTTGCGGGCTTGCTGCGCGTGTGCAGGACGCGGAAGTCAGACTGGCTCCCAGAAGGTCCCCTGGGCAGACCCAGGCTCCACAGAGGCTCAGAGAGACTGCCCCGGGAGCAGGACTTTCTTTCACTCTGGAAATGCTGCGGACTGAATTAAATCCATATGAATTGCTGCTTAGACCAAAATGAAAAGCTAGCTTATTAATTCACTACTGAAATTGGCTCTTTGCCCAATGAATTTTCACTTTTTCACCTCTTAGACCTCCAGCCACTCAGAGTGTTATTAAAGTACCGTGAGGCTGTTAAATTGCAACATAAAGTAATATTTTGAACATATCCAAAGTGTTAAATAAATAAATTGAAGAGAGCTGTTGGATATACATATTAAATAGGTAATATATAACCTATATAGAATTGTCTTATATGAGGCAATATTCTCTTTGATCTGTGATATCATTCCCTCTTAATGAGATAGCTTGTTACATAGTGGGGAAAGCTTTAACACTATGCCACTTTGCCTCTCTGTGTCCTTATCAGTACGGATGGACTTTAATAATATATCTCATAAAGTCACTGCTCTGGTTGTTTTTTTTTTTTTTTTTTTTTTGAGACAGGGTCTCGCTTTGTAGTTCAGGCTGGCCCTGTGCTCACTATGTAGCCCGGGCAAGCCGCCGCAAACTCAGCAATCCTCCTGTCTCTGCCTCCCGAGTGCTGGGATGACAGGCGTGAGCCACCACGCCCGGCACTGTGGTATGTGGTATTGATTGCTGGTGGGTGTGAGTCACCATGCCCAGCATTCTATGTGGGTACCGGGATCGAACTCAGGACCTTGCGCTTGTGAGGCAGGCACCGGAACCACTGAGCTAAATCTCCGGCCCTGCTCTGGGTTTTATCTGGTAATCACAATTACATTTTATCACCGCTCACTGGTTACACACTCCATTTTACAGAAAGGAAACTGAGGCCAGGAAAGGAGCAGAGTTGGTCAGGTGACATAGCAGACCCCAAGCCAGTCAGTCTGAGCTCTTCGCCACTACACCATGAGCATAAGGTGCATGAAACATGGCACACATCACGCACTCCGGAAACAACAGCTAAGAAGAAGCCAAGACAATAGCAGATGGTTTTTCTCTTCATCTATAGGAAACCAAATCACTACTCAGTCTTTATTTTCCCATAAGATATTTTTGGTTGTTTTAAGTAATAACATTTCATAAGAAAAACAACCCTGAGTGAATATTTACTGTGTTAGTTGCTGTTCTAAACATTTTTGGGGTATTAATGATAAAGGCGTTCTTACTATTACTCTGATTTTTCAGGGAAGACAAATGGAAATTGAAAGTCATATAACCAGTGTCAAAGCTAAGACCCCAAACTGGCAGGCTGGCCCCAGAGCCCCTGCTGCCCGCCACCTTCTGTTATCTCCGATCAGGAAGCTGGGTCCCATGAGGAGCACAACAACCTCTTGCCCCCAGTACCTTCAGCTCCCTGTATACCTGGGTGGCATCAGTCTGGATGCAGCCCTATTGTATACCATCTCCCTTCCTATGCCCGAGCCACTGGACGGGGGCTAAAAAACACACACACAATCCACTGTAAACTCGTGGGTCGGAAACCATATGTGAGTGGTTCCCTTGTTTCCAGCTGTATTTCTCCCAGCAGCTGTCTCTGCTGTTCCCCACTGGAGCCACCTCCCGCCCTCCTAACTCCAGCTGTCTTCTACTTGATTCCCTGCTACTTCCCAGAGAAAAGCACAGACTCACCTCTGTCTAACACCACACTTTCCTTCATTCCTGCTGCATGCATTGCACCATCTTCCTTTCTAGAGTGAATCCTTTTACTTTTTGTTCTGGAAAAACACTGACTTCTTAAGGATAAGTGTCTTTGATTTCACTCTGCACACAGTCTTTCTCATCAGTATGCTCATCTCTCATCTAAAAACAACATAATAGGGACAGAGGGAGAGGAATGGCTCGGTGGTAAAGTGCCTACTATGCAGGAGGCCATGGGTTCAATCCCCACTGTGATAATAAATAAACAAATTTAGAAACCATAACACTGACAGCAGTATTACTAGCTTTCCAGGCCCCCAGTCTGTTTCTGACTTTAAAACTCATCTAGCTGGGCATGGTGGCTCACGCCTGTCATCCCAGCACTCGGGAGGCAGAGGCAGGAGGATTGCTGAGTTCCAGGCTTGCCTGGGCTACATAGTGAGCTCAGGGCCAATCTGAACTACAAAGTGAGACCCTGTCTCAAATAAATGAATGAATGAATGAATGAATGAATGAATGAATGAATGAATAAAGCTAAACCTCATCTAGACAACTTTTCCCTCGACCGTCTCCCTTATCTCCAATTGTAACTTCACAGCCTGGGTACCTTTTCTTCTCCTCTAAACTGTATGAAAGAATTGTCTACCCTTTGTAGTAGTATCTGCTCCTGGTCACCCCAAACCCCTAATACATCCTTTACTCTCAGCCACTAAAATTGCTCTTGCAGCAGGGTGAGGAGACACATGCCTTTAAACCCAGAATTCTAGGAAGCCAAGGCAGGGGAGCTCAAGTTCAATCATTCCTAGTCCGAACAACTGCCATCTTTCCATCTAGACTCCTACAGAAGCCTCCTCATTGCCTGGGCAATTTAGCTTCTTATCAGGATCCTGTCTCAAAAATTTTAAAAGAAAAATTATAATGAAAAATATTTTAAAATTTTATATCAAAAACAAAAAACAAAACAAAACAAAAACCTGCACTTTCACCGAAGTCATGATTGCCTCTGTCCTGAAATCCAGTGGACCAACTCTTTGGCCTCTCTAGAGCACATGGGACTGTTGGTTCTCTCCCTGAAGCGCTCTTCCTCCATCTTCAGAACGCTGCCCTCTCCCGCTTCCCTCCTACCTCTCTGACTCCAGCTCACTCTGCTTCCCTAGTTATCCTTCAAGTGTCCTCATTCCCTATGATTTTTCTTCTCAACCCTCCCAATGTATCCCAGACCTAAACTTCTCCTTCTCTCCCAAACCATTTCTCAGTGGGTAGTGCCACTGAGTGGGCCGTGAAATGGGATGTCATCCTTGACAACTCCCTCTTTTACTCCCCAATACAGTTAGTCAAACATTAACTTGACCACCCTTTTTCTTAAATGTCATGAAATGCGTATCTCCTCTCCTTCTTCCACTGCTTCCTTCCTAGTCCAAACAACTGCCATCTCTCTATCTAGACTCCTACAGCAGCCTCCTAATTCCAATAAATACATCACTTTCACTCTATTCTCCACACTAAAGCAAGAATGTTTTTTCTAAAATGTAAAACACAAAGCTGGTTACAGTGAAGCTCCTTAATGGCTTTTGGTTGGGTTTAGCATAAAGTTCGTCACAGATTTTTGGACCTGGGACTGGCTCTCCTATTCAGCTTCCGTGTTCTCAGAACCTTCCGACGAAATAGTCCCTGCTCCAAGAGTTCCTCAAGTATCCGACGTGTATTCTCACTCTGTTCCCATTGTCTGGAATATTTGTCCATTCTCTCTTGACTCAGCTAATTCTTTCTGCCTATTAGCCCCACTCCCCACTCCCATTCCCAGGTAACCATTAATCTGCCTTCTACCACCACATAGCAGTTAACATCTTCCAGAATTTAAATAAATAAGATTATAAACTTTTCTCTCTCTTTTTGTCTAGCTTCCTTCATTCAGCATTGTCATTTTAAGGTCTAGTATGTTGCATGTATCAGTAGTTCATTTCTTTTCATTGCAAAGTGATGTCGCAAAGTGTGAATATACAGTCATGTACCACGTAAATGTTAATGATAGATCACATTTATAGTGGATCAACAAGGTCCCACCTGTTGATATCATAGTCATCGTGGTCCCAACTACATGATTTTACACAGTGACATATTTCTTAAGGTTTCTTTGAACACATTCCCATTGTTAAGTGATGCATGGTTGTACCGTTATTTATTCATTCACCTCTTCTTGGGCATTTGGTTTGTTTCTGGTGCTTAACTAGAACAAAGAAAGCCTCTATGAAATTCATATGCACATTCTACGTGGATGATTCAAATCAAGCTACTGCAAACGTTCATGTACAAATTAGCATGGAGGAATGCTTTTATTTTTTCTTGGGTAAATACACAGGTGAGAGTGACTTTAACACATGGCAGCTATACTGGATCATATAGGATTATCCCCAAAATCATGTCCATTGAATTTCAAAACAGCTTTACTGGAAATAGAACTCTTCAGATGTGATTAGCCAAGATGGAGTCATACTGGTGTTGGCCATATATTCAGTGAGTGATGCTTTACAAGAAGGCCAAATCAAGACAGAGGGGGAGGATGACAGAGGCATCCATTATAGTGACGCAGCTACGAACCAAGTAGTATCAAGGACTGCTAGCAACCACCAGAAACTGGTAGAAGCACAGGACAGAAACTCCTTTGCATCCCCAAGAAGGAATACACCTAGACTGTGAACCGCAGGTATACAAAACAGAGAGTAAATTCTTAGTGTTGAAGCTACCTGCCTGTGGTACTTCATTAGACTAACTCTGGGAGATTAATGCAGGAGTTGCATGTTTTGGGAAGTTTTAAATTTTATTTGTATTGTATTTATGTGCATAGCACAATATATTGATGAACATATACCTAGTAAAGTGATTATTATAGTCAAACAAATGAGCATCATGGCATGTGTAGTGAGAAGACCTAACAACTACTCTCATAGCAAATTTTCAATATATAATACAATGTTAACCACAGTCTTTCTACTGTACATTAAATCTTCAAATTTGTTTATCTTATCCTGAATCAATTTTGTACCTTTTGACCTACTTATTCCGATTTTTCTTTCTGCAAGTGACTTATTTCACAAAGCATAATGTCCTGTAGTTTCATACATGTTTTTGCAAATGATATTCTCTAAGACTGAACTTTGTGCTACAGAGTTACATCCCTGGCCCACCTCCTATTTTTAAATTGAGTTTATGTACATAGGTCAGGGATTTAGCTCAAGTGGTACTGTACCTACTTTGGAAGCACTAAGGGCCTGAGTTCGATCCCCTGTACTGAAAAAAAATTATGTACATTTATGTACAAGTATATATTGTGATCACATTTCTCATTGAGAATTTGAACCTGTACATGATATATCTTCATTCTTACTTTTTCCCATTCGCCTGTCTTCCCTTCAACTCCTTCCCCATGTCCTCATGTCTTAATCACTGATGTCATGGTCCTGTTTAAGAAAGGATGTTAACCTGTTCCCATAAATACTAGGTACTTCTAGTATTCTTCTGGTTATTGGAAAGGCTGAGATTAGAACTACACTCTAGTCAGGGTTCGCCTCCACATTAGGAGTTTAGGGAGTAACTTTTGTTGGGGTAAGGCATAACCGAGAGCGAATCACTTCTCCTTTCCAGGCAGGGCTTCTCAACTATGAGGTGGGGCATTTTGCTGGACAGGAGAAATCAAAGCTAGGACCAGAAGGCTGCTTGAACATGGGAAGGAGTTCAGCATGGAAGAACTTTCGGGTTACTCTGGGGCAAGGAGGAGGGAGGCCTGGGAGGCCGCCACGATTCCCTTCCAGTGGAGTCGGAGCCTCCTTCGGGTTCACGCAGCAGCTTCCTCGGCTGCGGCCTGCCTGTGTTTACCAAAACCCGAGGATTTGCAAACTCAGAGGTCAGACTTTCTGTCCAGGGTTCTCAGTTCCTTCACCTGATCCTCGCAGACCTTTCTTGAAAGGAAGAGGACAGGAAGGAGCAGAGGAAGGAGCAAGAGCGGCCCAGAAGCTGCACCCAGCCGCCTCACCCCTCCTCTTCCCCACCCCAAAGGCAGGAATTTCTCGGACGTGCAGATGGTCCACTCCTCCTCCCCGTCCGCCCCAGGGCAGGGTGGGCAGGGCGGGGACAGGCGGGACGCTGGGTCTCAGCCCCGGGTCCCGGAGCGCCCGCTGTGGCTGAGCCGGGTGGCGGGGCGCCGGCCGGGGTGTCTGTGTGTGTGTGTGTGGGGGGGGCAGCGCTGCGGTTCCGCCTCCCGCGCGGGCCGGGCTTCCGGGGTCCCGTCTCCGGCCGCGGCCGCTGCGCAGCGCTTGGCGATGCTCCCGCTGCTGCCCGCGCTCTGGCTGCTGCTGGGGGCGCCGCGGGGCTGCGCCGACCTCCAGGCGACGACGCCCACCCGCGAGCAGGTCCTCGGATGGCACGGTGAGTGTCCCCCGGGCCGCCCGGGTCGCACTGGCGAGCCGAGAAGTGGTCGAAGGGGAGGACGGACGGGGCGAGGCTGGGCACCTGGTGGCCGCGGGTCTGCGCCCCGGTGCCGCCCCCTCCCATCCGGCCTCCCCCGGGGGCGCGAAGGGCGGGACGGTCCGGTAACCGGACGCCGCCGCGATCACCCTGCTTAGGAGGCCTTGCGCGGCGAGAACTTTCTGGGAGCTGCTGGAGGATGGCCTCTTGGCCAAAGGACAGAAGCTCCTGTCCCCTCCCCGAGCGCGCCGGGGGAGGGCAGCGCCCCGCAGGAGCGGCCCCTCACTAGCGAGAGGTGCGCTCCGCTTTGCCTTCTCCAGAAAGAAAGTTCATATTAACCCCTCTAAAAGGAGGCGAAGGAGGGGAGCCCGGGCCACGTGCGCTACCCCAGTTATTCACTTTGCTTGCAGTTGCTCTCAGCCCAGAGGGTGGGGCTGATGCTATCCTCCCCGGGGAAGCTAATGGCTGTTAACCCCCATCCCCGTACGTACACGTGACACACGGATCACCTCAGCGTTTATTGAGCACCTACTACTGAAAGACTTGTAGAGGAAGCTGTAAGACCAGAGCAGAGGCCTCTGTCCTACCGAGGCACTAGGAAGGAACGGGCCACTTCTGAGGCCCAGAAGCCGTCATCCCAGAGCCCAGAGCTGTGTCTGAAGGGAGAAGGGGGGGGGGCGTCAGAACAGAGGTCTCCTGAAAACCCCCATCCTCCTTGTCCTTGGGGACTAGTCCCGAGAGGAGGGATCAAGCAAGGCCAGTGTCTGGTGCGTCTTCCTGCCTTGTCAGGACCCTCTGTAACGCTCTGAGGGTCAGTCTTGTGGACTGACTTCCTAACTCTCCCCAGAGGTTCTGTCCGGGCAGATTGAGCTCTACTCTTACTACAGCATCAAAGGCTAGACTGCCCTTACCTCAGCAGCGCGGTGGGACCTACTTCTGGGCCTGCACAGTTGCCCCGGGGGCAGCGTTGGTACCCACTAAGACTTTGCCTACACTGGCCCTTCCTCTGCTTTGTAAAGAGGGGTTTGCCTGAGTGGCAGGAGCTGGAACGGAGCCGCAGAGTATGTGCCTCTGATCCTCTGAGCACCGATGTGCTAATCCTTCCTATATGTAGCAGTCCCAAATCCGTTCTGAGTTACTTACTTCTTTTCAGTAGCCAAAGACACTCTGCAATTAGAACCCATTGCCGCTTCCTGGCTCTCGCTGTAAAGTTTGCCAATCTGAAGGAGTTCAGACGGTCACCGTAGAGACTCTACCTATATGGAAATGCCGCCCCTGATGTTCTGAAGGGCACAGGGTGTGTGCCCCTCCTCTCAAAGCCTGTGCTCCCTGCAGCCGGTCACCTCTGTGCGTGGACTTTTCAGTATCATCTAGATATGTTTGAAATCAAGTTTTTCTTAATCTATACACAGAGAGTAAAGAACAGTCTGAGCGTTGGAAAGGATCGGAAGCATTGTCTCCTCCATCCACACATCCTGCAGATGCAGAAACCGAGGGTACAGCTGTCGTGTAACTAGCCATGCTTCAGAGTGTAGCAGTTTGCCATGTTGCAGTTCACACACTGCCCAGCATCCACAGGGCTGTTGAAAAAAAAATGCACTCATTTTAGTCTCATGTCCACTACTATGGATGCATAATCACAGCAGATCTGAATTATCTGGAAAAAATAACGATTGATTTGATATTCTTTATAATCATACTAGCCATGGGAGCCAGATGGTAGGTTATGTTGTGCTGACCTTTCATTCATCAATGATTTTGTCTTCAAACGTCAGTAGGTACAGTGTCATATAGTTTGTAGTCAAGTTCATGAGCTTTGAAGCCAGACTGTCTGAGTTCAGAACTCCATGATGCCATTTACCAACTATGTGACTTTGAACAAGTTACTCAGCTGCTCAGTGCCTCAGTTTCCTCATTTGTAAAGACACTAACAAAATTTACCTAAGTGTTGTGCTCTGGCTGCTGTATCACCATGGTGCCCTCTTCCTCTGGCCGGTCCAGACCCTCCTGCCAGGTCGCTAGCCGTGTTCCGGTTACATACTCCCCTGAGCACTGTACTTGGAAGAGTGACATCTGTCTCCTAACTCCGGCTGACTGTACCCAAGGTCTTTATCGGTGCTTATCTTCCCTGTCCCAGAATCTGGGCCACCTTCTATTAAGTGTTAAAATGTGTTAAATGGAGTCACTTGTGTATGGCAGATACCAGGAGGGGTGTGGGGGAGAGAGAAGCGCAGAGAGCCTCCCGGCGAGAGGTAACACACCCGCTGCTCAGGGCGGTGGATGGGGGAGCAAGTGGAAACATTTTGAAGCCACTTTGAGGGCTGAGAATCTTAAAAGTCAAGTGGCTCCAACCACCGTGGGAGGAGAGTTTCCTCCAAGCTCTTCTGAGCAACAGCAGCGAGGAGATAGAAGAGTATGGATGTGCTTGCCTGAGTCTGTGGGTCTCGTCTAACGGGAAGCAAGTGGCAGACTGAGGGGAGGGAGCCTCTTCACCTCCTGCGCCCCTGGAAAAAGGTCCGAAGGACTGAGGGCCTCAGTGGCTCACTCACTCCGTCCAGCAGTCTGTGCTCTGTCTCTCTGTGGTGCTCTGGGCACGTCCCTGGTACATGTGTGTGGTGGGTATGAAGAGCTGACTTAAGATGTGATCCTAGAAAGCACAGGACGGAAGGAAGCTCCGGGGCTCAACTCACCAACAACACTCTGAGGCCCTGCGTGGCTCTCGGTGGACGCCATGACGGTCAGGAGAGGAGACTGAGGTATTTCTCCACCCACAGCCCCACGCATTGACCGAGGTCACTCCGGAACATCCTTCCTTAGCGCTGCCAGCCTGCCTGAGACAGCCGCAGGCAGGCGCATGGCAGTCAGAGCACGCGCACATGGAGGCGGTCAGCGGTGAGCACAGAGCAGACTCTCACGACCCCGTCCTGTGCACGCAGGGGCATAAGTGAGCAGCGACACTGTCCCTAAGAAGCTGAGAGCCCAGGGAGGGATACAGAAACCTAAACAAATGACAAAACAGACTAGCACGTGTTACGATGACAAGGAATGAGCAAAGAGCAGCGGGGATGTGAGGAGGGACCAGCCTGGGGAGCTGAAACCCACAGAAGGGTAAGTAGGTAGGTGCCACATAAAGAAAAGGGGACAGAGCATTCCTGGTCACATTTTTTTTTTAAGTGTGAAAAGCACAAAATCGGGTGTCAGCTACAGTAGAAGTTCAGTGAACTGGAAGTTTCTATCTCTGCTCTTTTGGCTTCAAGCAAAGAGGTCCTCAAGTGTCACTCAGGCGACTACAGGGGTGGTTGTATCCATCATAGGATCAAGAAAACCCAGGAACAGGTCGCCCGTGTGCACACAGGCTAACTGGGAACTAGAAAGGGGCCACTGGACGGAAGCAGCTGCTTTTGTTACTCTTGGGGCAGGGCTGTCACGTGGTAGTCCCGGTGGGGTTCTTCTTTCTGTACTCTTGTTTCTTCTACTTCTACTTGCAGGAACTTTCCTACATAGCTCCCACAGCGTCCTGGGAAGAGCTCTTCAGTTTTTTAGGAGAAAAGACTGATCAGACTGTTTGGAGAATGTGGCCAGTCCCTGGGCTCTGCCCGTGAAGCAAGGCTGTCCCATGACTAGCCGGCCATGAGAGGGCTGTGAAGGGCCTGGGGACGCTGGCCCGCCAAGTGGATGGGGGATCCGCAGGACAGGTCACAATCAGGACAAGAAGCTGTGAGCTGTCTCTGTGTGGAAGCGTAGAGAGATAAGGTGGTGACGCATTCCGCTGAGAGCCCTCCATACTGGAAACAAATCTGACATGGGGAGAGCTGAGAAGGGCCTCGCGAGTTTAGGCAAGAGGAACCTGATGGCACCTGTAAGTTTCAGACTGCCATGGGCGGTCTGGGACTCGAAGAGAGTAATGCCAGAGGCCAGCAGAGATCATCTGGGAAGTTAAAATGGAGCCAGTATGGAAGAGCAAACATTTTGAGTTCAAGAAGTAATGTTTTAAAAAATAAACTAGTAGAAAGAGAGTGAAAAATTTCAGACTAGGAAGTCCATGGATTATGCAATGAAATTCCATATTTTGAAGATGAGCCCACTGTGTGTGTGTGGTGGCCAGATGTAAAGAATGGGTGGAGGTATGGTCACTAAAGAGGACAGCAAGCAAAAGAGGGTCCACACAGCAGAGGACATCAAGGACCTGGGTGTCCAGAGCAGAACTAGAGCTGGAGGCAAGAACTTAGGACTCTCTTATCAGTAGCCACAAAAAGAAATATGTTTTATAATACTTCTATACTATGTATATCTGTATATGTCTATATCTCCAAAGTCTCATTTGAAAAATACTCTTATATAGTGTATCATGCCACATACTTCTTTTCTACCTACTCATTCTACTTTTGTCCTGCCATGCTGGTCATGTCACACTCAGTTGATTTCACGAGCTGATCATGAGCCACAACCTACCTAAATCAGGTACTGGGCCAGTGTGTCGGGCCATCTCTGTAGACGTTAGACTCTTCGGCATGGGGAAGACAATATGGAGTCTGCTGCTAACACACTCATAGTGAATGTGAGAACAAGGGGTGCAAAGCGATGGGAGACATGGGTGAGAAAGGCAAAAGACATTGCTACCTGGGAGAGGTTTCTGGAAGGAGAAGATGAGAGCCAGCTCCTTGAGGCAGCAGCAGGAGGAGCCTTGGCCCTGAGATTCCCAGCCCCCAGCCCCGTCCCACTTCCATTTCCTTCTTTTATGGTTTTTTTGGAGGTTCCTGGGGGTCAAACTCACGACCTTGCACTTGCAAGGCAGGTGGCAACGCCACTGAGCTAAATCCCTGGTCTACTGTATCTAACACAAGGGAACAAGGCCTTTTTCATTTCTCCTAATATTTTCTAACATTTGAGGAAAGATCACCCTGAGTAGTTTTATATAGACTCACACGGGGAATCCTCACTATTGTAAGGAAGGGGATGGAGTATATTATCATATTCTTCTCCTGCAGATGAAGCAAGGTTAAGTAACTTGTGCCCGCAGGAACTTACAGTGTGGGGCTTCTAGGCAGACACTCAGCACCAACTCAAGGGATTCCTGGCAACGCACTACAACCCCATGACGTGGTTCATTCTGTGTCCTGCTGCAGGTGGGAACATGTGATTTGATTCATCCCCCGGAAGAGCAGGAGGTGTCTGCTTGCTCTCTTCATCTCTTTCCTCCCCAGACTCCTAATCCCAAGTTCAGGGGTAAATACTTTTTTAAAAGTAGAAATATGCAAGGCTATTAGTTTATTTTTGGCTGTTGTCATTTCCTCTGTCCCTAGAAAATGAGCTGTTCACCTAATCTGGAGATTTAGAATTTAGGTAAAAGCTTAATCCGACCATGGGTTAGCCTCTTTCCCTCACTTGGACCCTGTTTCTATCCCATTAGGCATCTCTTGGGATCTCCCCACTTTCTGTTTTTCTCATCTCCCCTTCTCGCACTGGCCCCTTTCTTCATAAGCCTTTGTGCATTCGCATAGATTTCTAATTGTCTGGTTGTTTTCACTGTTTTTCTCTAAGTTTCTAACCTCTTTTCTCATTGGTGGTCATACAGTAACTGATGCTACACAAGGCAGCCTCCAAACCAGAGACCGGAAAGGTTGAACCGCATAAATAGCTCTCTTGTCCCCTTAGCTCCAATTCCTTGACCTAAACAATTTGCTTGTTTACTTTGGGTTTCCTGAAGCAGCAGAGCCCTTGTGTTATCTCTTCTAAACTCATCCCTATGCAGCAAGTGCTCTTATAATCTATCAAAAGTAATATATTCAAGGCACCTATGGACCCTTCTTCCCTCCACTTACTTTCAGAAATTATCCTTGAGAGCTTTTTAGGAGATGTTCCAATGCAGAGTTAGGAACATAAATAATACCTTGAATTGATCAACAAGAAAAAGAAATATTATTGTTTATAAAAGAAACAGGAGAGCACATTACAAATACTGTATTGTCATTTACAAAAAAATGTCATGAAACTACTTAAGAAATAGAGGATTATAATTAGAATTTCCAGAAAGAGACACAGAGCTGAATAGAACAAGGAGTTTCTGCCTCCATGCCTGGCCGCGTGACTTTTTAAATTTATGACACTTTCTAACCCACACTTCCAAAAAAAATATGTTAATAAAAAAGTTTCGTAATTTCTGACTTTTGGGATTCTGCTCTTGAGAACTTTTTACTAGGGAGATATAAACAGGAAACCCAGTGATTACTTAACTAGGAACATTGTGTTATCGTGCTGCTTTTTGGCACCATCCACGATTAAAGCTAAAATCTATTTTCACTGCCCTTTTCATTCATAAAATGACCTGAGACTGCAATGATTCATGACACCAGCATTATGGTGAACGGTATTGTAGAGATGAGGACACCAAGGCATAATCAGTTCTCGCTTCAACCAGTCCTTCCCAAGAGCCGTGCTCTGTAGTTTGCCATTCTTTTCCTGTAGAGCTATCCTTGTTCAATAAGGACAGGGGCCTCCCTGGGTGCATCCAGCAGAGTAGCGAGTCCATGTTCAGAAGGGCCTCAGGTTGTTTACTAGGTGGTTTGGGGTCTTACTGATTTCAGCTGTGAATCTGTCCTCCATGTGTGAAGTCTGACAGAACAGAGGAGCACAGAGGCACAGGGCTCAGCTCTGCCTGCTACCACCTCCCTACCTCTCTGAGTGGGTTTGCAGCTGCCCGGCTCCACGTCTGCTCCTTCATTCCACTCAGGGGCAGCCACATGGCATTAGGGCTGGGGTCCAGAAGCCTAGGGCCTGGCAGTGATATCCTCTGGTACCTCAGGGCCAGGCAGGGCACCAGCTGCCCCACTAGTTGGCAGCCCCACTGCAGGTGCTATGAGGTCTGAGTGAAGTACCGAGTGTGTGCTGAGCTGAGCTGAGCTGAGCTGAGCTGAGCTGAGCTGCCACAGAAGCTGCAAGGCTTTGTGTGCTGGAAGGAAGTGCAGTTGAACTGAGCTCCCCATTTCCAGCAGGGCTACGCATTTTCATTTTATCCTGGGCCCTGCCAATGATAGAGGCAGCCTGAAAGAGAGGGGTGGGCACTGTAATGGGTTGAATGATGCCCTCACTAAATTGGTAAGTTGGAATCCTAACCTTTGCTACTTCAGAATGACTTTACTTGGAAACAGGGTCTTCATTAAAGGCAAGGAGTTAAAATGAGAGGATTAGAGCAACCCTAATCTTCATTCTTGTGGTATCCTCACAAGAAGGGGAAATTTGAACACAGAACTCTTCACAGAAGAGGTGACATAGAGATGCATGGGGAAGATGACCAATTACCAACCAAGGTGAGCAGTCTGGGACATTTCCTTCCCTCACCACCCTTGGAGAAACCAACCCAACTCCAGCTTCATCTCACGCAGTAGCCTCTAGAATGATGCAAAAGTAGTCTCTGTTTGTGGTGCTTTTTGTCATGGTAGCCCTACCAAACTAATACAGAGATGAACAATACATGTACCATTGAAAGTTGTTTGTTATTTTATTTCTACCTTACAGTTAAGTGAATATATTTGTTCAGAAGACGCATCCTTAAGGCAATTTAGGTGCATACAGCTCAGTGGAAACACTGTAGGCTTCAGTAATGACATATCATTTGCAGAGCTACTTGAGTCGCTGGTAGAGCTGTTTTGTTTTTGTTTAATTTGACGATCTAGTCTTTGTATCATTTTCCTTCAGACTTTAACACACAGGCGTCTGTGAGAGAAGGTCAGCAGTGTCCGCCTTACTGTGTCCTGCTTTTGTAGGAGCCTTCTTCTTGAGTGAGACGGTACATTTTTGTATAGCGTAATAACAGAGCCATTATGAATAGTGATTTTGACACCAGCAATATCTCTGAGTACTTCTTAGTTTTTTTAAAAGGCAAAATGATAGGGAATAGATTCAAGCTCAAGGGAAGATTACTTCAACTCAGATTTAAAATGCGCTGATGATTCAGAGTAGTAGCAAAAAGCCAAAACAAAGGCAGAGGTGGGTGGGAAGTAGCCTCTGAGAAGCGAACAGCAACAGTAATAGGCCGTGGTGAGCAAGGGCAGTCTGATAGGGTTAACCGCTCACAGGGGTTGGTAACAGGCAATTTGAAGCCTCATGAAAGTGTAGTCCAATGGAGCTGATTAAGCTAGGTTTCATTTTTCCCATATGTGAGACAGAGCATTGTGTACCTCATGGAACTTGGAGCAGTGATTTAGGAGATTAGAGGGAAAGGAGAGGAGAACACATAAAAGGATTTAGCAAGAGGGGTCCCACAGGCCTGTGGAGGTAGTGATTATACAGATTCAGAAGCTGCAGGAGAATAAAGAAGGCTCAGAGACAAGGACAATGCTAGGACAGGAAAAAAGAAGGAAGCTCTGAACTAAGAGGCAGAGATTTTTAAAAATGGATTGAAGTAATTTTTTAGTTAATTAAAAGAAGGAAGTTGACCTGGAGGACAAAGCTGTCACACTGTTACAAGACACACACTGAAACTCAGATGACTTGGGATCACATGCACCCTTCCCTGAAAAGGGTGGTGATGGCCGGCACACTTTTCTCTTGTCTTATGATTCTGTTCTCAAGAGCCATGTGTGTGCACTTGATGTATGCATGGGAAAGTCCTCGTTGGTTAAGTTCAAAACTCGCTTGGAGAACAGGATTTCCTGAGTCTCTCAACTATACACAGGATCCAGTTCCACAGCTTCCAAGATTCCTTTTCTGCTATTAAATCTAATTAGCAATGCAATAAGATCTGAATTCAGTGGGGCAACATAGACAACCCCAAATTTGTTAAGCTGAAATATTTGATACATCTCCAAAGAAAAGTTGTCCTCCTTCGCTCGGTTACTTTATCAAACAGAAATGCCACCAGGCATCAAAGAAGTAGACAGACTCAGGAGAGGCTGAAGGGGGAGGTTGTGGGAGCTCAGCATCTGTGTGGTGGTGTGTAAGCCCTCGAGAGTCCTTTCCTGTAGGTACCTCCAGTTTGGTGCTGTATAGGTCAAGCTGTACTAATGGTCCCACACTTTAGACTTTGGGACTATGTGACCTCATAGTGATTGGTGGATATTTGAAAGCCCTTTGAGTCCCTGAAGCCAAAAATTAGTCATCGCAGCTACTTTTCCAGAATTGTCATAGGTCAGTTTTCTGTTCCTATTATAAAATAACCAAGTTGAAATACTTTATAAAGAAAACAGATTTATTGCACTCACAGTTTTGGAAATTTAAGGGCACACTGGCAGCATTGGCATGGCTCTGTTGAACACCTTACACAGTACAGCATCACCGCGGCAGGACTGCATGACCCAGGGCAAGACAGAAGGAGGAGCAGTTTTGCTTTGTCCCTAACAATCTTTTCCTAAGGATTTAAACAGAGTTCCATGAGAACAGCATCAGCACCCTCACTGACCTCACTACTTTCTACTCAGCCCCACTTCTTAAAGTTTCTGCCACCTCTTACATCATGCCACTGAGGACTGAGCTCCCAGCATATGAATCCTTGGTGTAGCCACACACCCCATAGCCAAACAGTAGCACCTCACATGACATTGCTCACCTAATCTTGTCATTTCCCCCTCTGACACAAGTCTCCCTTTGGTGTGAGTCTAGCCATTCTAATACCTCGGTCTCCCTCTGAACCACAGCAGTAATCTCCAGATGGCTCCTCAGATGCATTTCTATAGTACCTCCTGCCACCTAAATGAAGACTTATCTTGGTAGGAGCTTGGTTATTTGTCTGCAGTCTCTTGGTGTGGAACACCTTGCTGGACACCATTAAGTAATCAATAAATGTTTTTATTGAATGGTTCATCATTCTCATTCTTCTACACCACAGTCTCAGTCATATCTTTTTATGTCTTCCATTTCATGTGAAGCATTTACAAATTTTTCATAAGACTCAAGTTCTTCATAAAATGACCCCAAACCACCTCTTTCTAACTTTATGTTCTGTTGTCATCAAAATGTTTTACATAGTGGGCCACGGATTTAGCTTAGTGGCTCCAGCATCTGCCTGGCAAGCACAAAGCCCAGAGTTTGATCCCTGGTAACCACAAAGCTGGGCATGGTGGCTCACACCTGTAATCCCAGAAGCATCAGGAGGCAGAGGCAGGAGGACTGCTGAGTTTGAGGCTAGCCTGGACTACATAGTGAACTCAGGGACAGCCTGAACTACAAAGCAAGACCCTGCCTCAAAAAAACTAAAAAAGTAAAAATAAAAATAAATCTTTTACAGAGTGAGTCCATCATTTCACAGTTAATTATTTTCATGATCTCTGAGCTTTGGTAACATACTCTTTACCCATCCCCTCTGCATGATCCCTCACCTGTCCATTGGTAGACTGACTTATGTCAGCCCATCTTGGACACTGTGACTAGGACAGGCATAGATGCCTGTTTTATTCACTAGTGCACCCCACTGTTATATATATCAGGCCCCTAATCAGTGTTTGTTGGATGAGCATGTGAGGAAGGTGTTGATTCTCTGATCGTCTAAGCTGAACTGTACATTTCATGCAGAACATGAGTGCCCTCTGGGCAAACAGCACACATGTGTGCATGCACAAACACACACACACACACATACACATCTGTGGTTCCCCAGTCCATGCTGTACTTAGGTTTCAACATATTTGCTATTTGAAGTTTGAAGTTCCCTACTTCAAAATGTCTTACAACAATCTAGAGCCCATTATTTTATTTTTTGTAGGTTATAAGTGGTTGCATAGCATTAAGCTACACTAGACAAATGTGGTTCTCAGCAAGTTTAAAACTTGTATCCTGGGGTCGGGAATTTAGCTCAGTGGTTCCATGTTTTATGTTCCATCAGCTCAGTGTGCTGTCTCAAATTTGGTTCATCTCTTGTCATTTTTATCACTTGTTTTGTAAAAGCTCATTTTGAACATAATTATACGGTTTTCTTTAGAACTAATGAAACTTCCTTTCTATTTTATTAGATAGGCAAGTGGCCGTGATGCCAGAATAGATACAAATAGTTTCAAAAGATGGATATTTTGGCTGATAGTCCTCAATCTCTAACTGGAGCATTGCACTCAGTGCCACTCAGGTGGCTGTTACAGAGTGAATGCTGAATGAATGAATGAATGAATGAATGTTCCATATGAAGTCATGAAAGAAATACCCTCAACTTTCAGTTCAACAGCTGATCAAGGAAACATTCTCCTCCCATTCCACAGAATAGTACATCTCACCTAGTGGGTCAAAGAACAGATTGGATGTGATCTCCTCTCAGAAAAGGAGTAGAGAGTAGCAGAACTGTCTTCCATTGATTTTTTTAAATGATGCAAATTACCTTATGAATTACTTCTAGTAAATTCATCTTTTTTCTTCTCCTTCTAAACTTATAATTATGAAGGGAAGTATAACAACACTTCCCTGTAAAGAGATTTAGTAATTCTGGCAGTACTTCATTAATCACTTAATCAGTGTTCAAGCAGAACTGATGTCCTTGACGTATATAATCTATCTTGATTCCTCCCACATTTGATTTGAATCCTTTCTGAAATCCAGCAACTATCACACTAAGAATTAGCAGCCCGTTTTCACATTATAGTTTTATTAGAGGCAACTTGTATATTCATATCACAATCAGAATACTGATTCTCACAGTGAGTCTGCCCATAATCTATTTGGAAATAATTATTTTCTCTCTAACAAGTTTATGAGACAAACAGTGCTGCAGATATTATTATTACTTCATGGAAAATAGGATTAACTAGTCTACGAGCTTCACATATTTGGCAGTAGTATGTTTGTTTTTATAGGCAAGCCACATCCACTTGTTTGTTTGTGATACATTCTGAAGGGCACTTCCAGAGCTGTGCCATAAAGCCAGCTGGCATGGGAACATAACGGCATCCCAAAGTAGAACAGCATGGATCAGGTATCATATTTCCCACCGTGGAGAGGTTCCTTTATGATCACTGGGATGACTACAATCGTTCTTATTCTGCCACTCTTCTTCTTTTAACATGTAATAATTTCAAAATTTTAAACACAAATTTTAGCCCCAATCTTAATGATGCATGTTTTCCATACCCACTTGGTCATAACCCACCTCTCCCTCTATTCACCCACTTCTCGTTCACACCACATATTTTTCTCATTCCTACAAAAAAAAGCTGCAGCAGAGACTTTAAAGGTCAGGAATGTGAAGAACAACAGTTGAAGTTTCTTAATATGCAACTGAATAAGTGACACAAAGACTTTGTTATCTCTGTTGCTGGAGAATATCTCCTGATGATAGCATAGAGTCCCATAAAACTATAAAGTTTCCGTTTATTATATACCACTAAAATTAAAAATGTTTTGTGCTAACTTTAGAAGAGTTTTTAGAGGATACTTAGATCAGGACTTAATCTTCTTCAACCAGATCCACACCTGAAGCTACAGACCAAAAATCAAGAAGTCCAAGGGTAACAACAGTAATAATAATAATAATTCATGTTCACTGACATCTTCCCACTTCCTGTGGTACTGTGTGGAGAGCTTTACATGGGATATTTAATGAAATATCCTTAGCATCCATCCCTATGTGGTCAGTGTTACTAATATTCCTCATTTAAAGAAGAATGATGGGGCTGGAGGGTTAGCTCAGTGGTTCCAGCGCCTGCCTCGCAAGGGCAAGGTCCTGAGTTCAATCCCCGGTAACCACATACAACGCTGGGCGTGGAGACTCACGCCCACCAGCAGTCAATACCACATACCACAGTGCCGGGTGTGGTGGCTCACGCCTGTCATCCCAGCATTTGGGAGGCAAAGACAGGAGGATTGCTGAGTTCAAGGCTTGCCTGCACTACATAGTGAGCTCAGAGCCAGCCTGAACTACAAAGCGAGACCCTGTCTCAAAAAAAAAATGAAGAATGATTATGCTTACAGCAATCAGGTATCTGCCCAGAGTTACACAGCTGATCCATGGTGGGTTTGCTGAAGCCAGAGCTCTTTACCACTGGCCAGTTAGCCTACCTCTCTGTCTTTGTTATACAAACAGAGGCCTAGTCAGTAGGCTGTGGACCTGGTTATATTTGAACATATACTATGTAGAAGCTGAATTACAGAACCATTATAGTAAATTAATTATCCTTTAATGAAAAATTAATGGAACTCTAACTTGCTGGAAAGTGATTTGTAGATTACACTAGAATTTAAGGTTAACATTCTACCAAGGCATGGAAAGGTAAAAAGGAGGATTGGAGGGAAGGTTAATTATCAAAGCCCATATCTCATTGGTGAGAGGTGAATTTGATTTTGAGTGACTATTACTAATAACCATAGAAGCATGGCTTTCATTAGGAAAACAAATTTCCTGATCTAAATGAAATCTCTCTGAAACCATTCATTCTTTGGTTCCCCTACTGCTATTCCCTTCCCTTCTGCTCTGATGTATGATGATCAAAGCTACTTTCTGACAACTAATTTAACTCTTCAAACATGGCTAGAAAAAAGGTTATCAATTACTAAATGAGGTGTGGTTTGAAACATCGACAATTTTTTAAACTGTGTCTATGAGATGTAAACGTGGCTCACTTGACCTGGGCAGCCTTGAACTTCACCTTCGCAGTTCTAAACTCTAGTCATTCCAGGGGAATTTAGTGATGTCCCTTCAGAGTTCTGCACAATAAATAGTATCATGTAGCATGGGGGCTAACCAATGGGAGAACAAATGAGTTCCTGGGCCTGTCCAGATGCTCTGACTGGAGGTAAGTGCAGCAGCAGAGGCAAACGCCTACTGAACTTCCATGGTGTATTCAGTATACTTATCACTTAGGTCAAAGAAACAAGATGTGACTGTCACCTTCACCAAGACTGTGAAAAAAATAAGTTCATAATTGTGCAGTAAGTATGGGTGACTTTCAGTCCAGATGCTTAGGTAAAGTCTAGTAGCAGGTGAGTAGCTCTCATGTATTCTCTGGCTGGGTCTCACCAGCATTTCTACAGGAAACTGACCCATTCCCTTCCTCTAGCTCTAATAGCAGAGCTCAGAGGTGTAGCATAAAATATCTCTTTTCTTCACATGCCTTTGTAACTTCTGGGGTCTACTGCTGTCCAGGTGCCCCTGGGCTTCTCATCCCCAGATACGCTGTCAGCGAGTATCTGGGACATGCCTGACCCACCCAACAAGGGTACTCTTGAAAATAT
Organism: Thryonomys swinderianus; assembly: GCA_004025085.1. Classification (NCBI taxonomy): domain Eukaryota; kingdom Metazoa; phylum Chordata; class Mammalia; order Rodentia; family Thryonomyidae; genus Thryonomys; species Thryonomys swinderianus. The sequence goes on along the minus strand of PVIC010017221.1, from coordinate 9,155 downwards.
TTATTCCAATTCCACATGTTGCTCTTTCTACTCTTAATGGATCCATTGCAAAAAGCGACTGTGAAGAAGCATGAGCTTCTCATCAGCACTGAATTTCATAGTAGGACACAAAACAGCATAGGTCATACAACCTTATGGTTTTCCATAGGAACTTGATAGTAGAGATTTTTATGTCAGTGGTTTTGGATTCTGCCACCATGTTCTTAACATTCTGGCACTTTTCTGAAGAAAACAAAGTCCCATCACAATGCCCTGACTACCCTTCCTTCCCCTGTGTATAGTGCTTTCTGTCCAGTTGTGGTGACTGTTTTCTCTCAATAGTACCACTGAGTGCCAGATAGGGAGCTTTGTTTCCACATTGCCAAATGGCTCTTGGATTGGAGGTCTCCCATTAGCTCCAGTAAGGCCTTTCATACTTCCCAATAAACTGCTGTTTCATGGAAAGAAAGCCCTCCGCTGAAGCCTGTCTATCAGCTCCAGCACTGAATGTGCACCCAGGATCCTTATGGCACCATCTAATCATATATGAAAATTGCACTTTATATTTTTCTTTTACAGATAAAGGAATATTCATTATCCAAAGTGAGAGCCTTGAGAAATGCGTTCAAGTGGGTACATCTGAGCTGACCCTGGAGAACTGCGAACAGCCAAACAAGAACATGCTGTGGAAATGGGTTTCGCATTACCGTCTCTTTAACCTGGGAGCCAGCGGCTGCCTGGGAATTGACTTATCTACCCCACAGCAGCCATTAGGCCTACATGAGTGTGATTCCATCGCTGTTCCACTGCACTGGTACTGTAAAAGGAAGTTGATCGCGAACGGGCTCCACCTGTTGCTCAACGTGGAGCATAACAACACAGTGACGGTCTCGTGGACAGATAGTCACAATTGGGTTTCCTATATGTCAGGCGGTGCAGACATTTGTGAACATTTTTACAAAGGTAAAAGTAATTTAAATCAAAGCATTTGTGGAATGGTATACAGTATTAAGAAAATATCCCATGACCTGGAAGGCATTATGTGGGAGAAGTCCACAGAGCTGCAAGGCCAAGAGATGTATGGTAAATACATTTTAGTGGCTTCCTTGCTTATAGTAGAATTACTGATGTCTTAGAATAGACATGCTAAATTCTACTACAGAGGCAGAACTGGTCAGAATTTCAGAGTACTGAAAGAAAAACCTAACTTGGGAAATGAATAGAAAGAAGAAAGAATGATCAGAAGAGAGAATGAAAAGATGTTGAAGTGAAGAGTTTTGTCATAACAAATATAATAATAAAGTCCCTGACACCATTGCTCTTATTGTAGCAACTCAGGCCTCTGTGTGGAAGTGGGGGGACACTCAAAAGCCTCTTCCCTCCTGGCTGGCATCCACATGATGGTCATGCTGCAAGGTGCTGGAAGATAAATGGCACACTACTGTCAAGGTTTATTTGGTGTGTGTCAACCATGGCTTGTGGGAAGGATGATTTATAAGGGCAACTTTCCTTTTCCATAATTCTGTTATTATTTTTGGCATTTTTAAACTAAAAAAGAACAGAAAAAGTCACATAGTTAATTTCTGACACCCCAGCCATGTCTCTCAGAGTTTGTTTTGCAGCTCCTCCATTCATCATCTGAACACACATTTATCCAGCACTGACTGCATCGGGCATGGTGCTAGGCACCTGGTTCACAAAGCACAGCAAGACACCAGTTGCTGCACTTTGTAGAATTATGCTTTTTGTAAGCATTTCCTCCTAAAAGCTCTACACTGGTCCTTGGAGGCAGAGCAAACCACTGTTGAGGCCCAAGACTGAACCTTTTCCTAGAGCTACAAGGAATCAGTGAACAGCAAGATGCTTTCAAGGCTCATATAGTAAAGCCAGTGCTGTAAAACAGCACTCTGAAAACACTACAGTTCTAAGAAAGAATTTGATCTTTTTAAAATTTAATTTAATTTAATTTAATTTTTTGAGACAGGGTCTCTCTTTGTAGTTCAGGCTGACCCTGAGCTCACTATGTAACCCAGGCAAGCCTGGAACTCAGCAATCCTCCTGCCTCTGCCTCTTGAGTGCTGGGATTACAGGTGTGAGCCACCATGCCCAGCAAGAATTTGATCTTTTGCTTCATGTTAACATTTTAGCCAGTACACATGCTAACAATGTACATAGGGAAACACATTTGCTCTGGTAGAAGGAATGGACTGAAAAAACAGTACATGCACTGTCCTAAAAGACCTCTAGTTCCTAAGCAGTCTTAACTGCTTAAACTGGCGATATGTTGTCAGCTCAGTCCAGCCCAGCTAAATATAGCAAAATGGGGCAGTCTCCATAGCTAACCCTTTTGTCACATGGCCTTGATTCCTTTCACCATAGAAAGTCCCAGTTAAGTTGAGAAAAAGGTTTTGATTCCTGCTTGAGTTCAAGGTGAGTGGATTATAATACTCTGAGCGGGCAGCCAGCCATCTCTGTGTGGGCATCTCTGTCTAGGCCACTGTGGCAGCTGCGTGGCCAGCCAGTTTCACCCTCTCTCCATCTGGGCTGTTCGCGCTACTGCACCTGATTGAGTTTTTATCAATGGCAATCTTAAACTTTCCTATCCAAATCTGGCCGCTGACTACCCACCACTTCCAGAGTAAAAGCCCAAATCTACAACAACATGGCAGAGACGGTCCTACATGAGCAGATGCTGAGGTGTTTCCTTGATTTCATTCCCCTGGAGGAGGGATGGAGAAGCTCTTAGAGCATTCATTGCTGCAAACAGCCTGCTGTGTCACATGTGCCATAGATTTTCCACCACAGCGGGAGAGCTTCCTTGCTTTCCCTCATTCACCCCACACAGTCTTTTCTCCATTCTTTATACTTGCTATTTCTTCTGCTAGAACAATCCTTCTAAGCACCCTGCTTCACTAGTTCTTTTGCAGAGGCCTTCTACTGACCACCTCATCTAAAGTGGTGCCCTTCTACCCCTTTGCATGCACACGCACGCACGCACACACACACACACACACACACACTCTTCTTGCCCTATTTTACTTTTTTCACAGCATTTATTACTATCTGCAATTATACAGTTACTTGTATATTTTCTTTGTCTTTGTCTTTCCCTACTAAATGATAGGTTATTTGCTAGCTTGTTCACTATCTTCCCAGTGCAGAGTACATTAAATATTCAATTAATATTTATTAAATTAAAAAAATGAATATGTGCTCATGGAACCACTAGGCCTTAGACGCTGATAGCTGATGTCTTTGGGGACTGACAGATATTTTGCAGAAAAATCTCCATTAAATTGTCCTTTTTATCGATTCACAAATATGCTACTATAGCAGCACATCACAGTAAATAAGTAGATAGAGAAATACATAAGCAAACTACTTACCATCGCTTCTTCGAAGTTGAGCACTTGGCCTAGTCCTGCCACAGACACTAGATGATGAGGGCTCAGAGACTCCCGAGGGCTAGCAGAGGCCTGCCCTTATAAGGTCGCCACTGATAGAAGTCTATTCCCAGATGACAAGTTCCAAAGATGAAGATGACCTTGTAAACCTGACTTTGTAAACTCTTCTTTCCTAGAGACATATACAATCAAGGGAAACGACCACGGGAGTCCATGTGTGTTTCCCTTCCAGTACAAGCGTGAGTGGCATCACGAATGTATCCGGAAAGATCGGGAAGATAACTCGCTGTGGTGTGCAACTACAAGACGATATGAAAGAGACCAGAAGTGGGGACTTTGTCCAGATCCCAGTAAGAATGAGTTTAGTTTTCTCCATGTGTCATAAATGAATCAAGAATGATTACAAAGTTTATTTTAAAGCATCAGTGTTCATGTGTTGAAGTCTGAGTAAGCACTCTGATTCCATTAGTCCAGATTTGATTTGGGGTTACTTTTCACATTGAAAAGACAATTCTGATATATATTCTTAAATTTTCTTACCTTCAAAAGATGTTAACTAGCCATTCGTCATTAAGCTCGAGGCATCAGGATGCTTCATCTGGAGTCACATTATAATCATTATAATACTCAGTGCTCTCACTGATCTCAGCTTCCTGGCAGGATGGTTCAAAACAAATCTCAGGACATATAAAACCTGCTTATCCTTTCAGTCTGCTCCCGCTTATGAGCTGCCCTAATTCTCTGCATCGAGACTGTTTCTCTTGCCCTTTTTCAAGTCCAGGCATCAGCTGGCCCCTTGATCACTGCCCATAAAATTGCAGTTTCTATCAGTATTTCTCAACAATGGATTTTTATCTTGAGTCACTTTTCTTACTACTTCCTGTCTACCTATAACCTCAAAATCGTTTCTCTTCTTAATTTGACTTTCAAGGTCCTGTGCCAGATGCAATGTTTTAACTTTTCTTTCTGTAACAATGCTTTATTGTTTTTATTTTATCTTATTCATATTCAAAGAAAAGGTTTCTGATTGTCTCTCACTACTGGAGAATATCTATACTTTCTATATTCCATTCCCTTCACCTTGGCTCCTGAAAGTCAGAGTATAGTCTTATAATCTCTTTGAATTCCATGTCTCCCCGTACATAAAGTACAAAAATGAATTTAAAATAAAAGTAAATTGAAGAGTATAACCCTCAAAGAATCTGATTCATAAATTATAGAATTGTTTCCTAACCTAAGAGCCAATTAAATCATTTAATAGGTCTTGTAATGAGAGAGGTAATGGTTGCACAATGTTTTCAATATTGACTTAGATAATGATCCAAGTCAGTGATAAAAAACAACTTAGTGAATAAGAAAGAGTGTAGGCTTTGAAATCCAAGACTGAAGATAATGAGATTTCTGGTACGTCCCCCCCTGCCTCTCTGAGTCTCAACTTTCTTGGTCATAAAATGGTGATAATAATATTACTTGTTAGAGTTATTGTATACATTCAGTTGGATACTTCGGAGGCATTTATCAAGGGAGCTGGTTTGCACTCAGCATTCATAAGGAAACCTCAAATCTCACTGATCTTCTTAGCATCCACTTCTGAATCAGTGGTCCTTTCTCTTTATTACTGGTCAGCAAGAACCAGGCTGGTGATAGTGCTAAATACCAGGACTTTTAGAACTTCATTCCCTCCTTTCAAATAATCTGGCATCCAGGTGGAAAACAGGATTGACAGGTCTGCTGTGTGGCAGAAAATGCAGAACATACTGACTATGATGCTTTAGAATACCTGGAAGATGGCTACAGATGCTGGCCCTTCTTCTAGAGATGCAGTGGTTCCAGGATGTGGGGCCCAAGCATCTGCATTTTTAGCAAATGCAATAGGTGACCCTAATCCAGGCAATCCTTCACCAAGCAATTCACAATAACCAGGTAATACCATGCAAAATACAGCTACATAAAGCAAGGGATGACATTAAAAGAGTTAACAACCAGTATGACATGGGCTCTTAACCAATTTGAATTGAGGTCTTAGTGCGCAAACTAGAAGTTCTGGAAGCACAGGGCTGGTGTTAACTTACAAAGGAAGGCTCAACAGCACTCATTCACCAGCTAGCATGAGACCATTTCATTGTTTAAAACTATCAGCTCCTCAGACTTCTATCTCTGAATCTGGATGTCCATTTGTGGGTGCATATGCATGTAATCTCGGAACTCCTTGGATTCCTGAATTAGATATCACAGTATTTGTATCATCTCTCATTTCCATCCCCAAAAGATGTCATAATTAAAACAAATAAATGAACTGATACCGATAAAGTTAACATGATTCACATGGTTCTTATATGAGGTACTTTTCTTAGAAGTATTCTCTTTAAGGTCTAGAAAAGAGCCCTGTCACCATCTCTGTCACTTTGAACCAATGACAGTTTTCCCGGTGGAAACTTGAGTTTCATGGGTCTCGGAGCTTTTCACCTGCCAGGCTATTTACTCAGCTTCCTATGTCTTCCAGAAGTCTTCTCTCCCTGACCACCTACCAGATTCCTGCTCTCCTGGCTTTTACCACGACTGGCCAAGAGCACGTTTATTTGCACTGTGCTCAATTACAGTTCTAGTTTTCTTCCTTTCTTGTTACTTTTGGCTCATAGTAGCCAACATAACTCAAAATGATGTATCAGAGACTGAACTTGACTGAGTTGAGGGCTCTTTCCATGGGATCCACAAGCAGAAAGGGCAGAGAGGAAAAGAATAAACAATTATATTTCTAAATCTCGTTTTTCTCATGTGGGATATTAAAACATCTCAACATAAAATGAAGCTATGTTTAAAAAATTTATTTCAAGGGAATAAAACTTAAATTTAATTTGGATATATATGAACACACTAACAATGCAGGATGTATAAATATGCTCAGGAATAAGCATACTACATAGGTATCTATCTGAGATTGTTCAGAGAGAATTCTAGGCTCTGTGAGGTCTCTCAGAGTTGTGTGCCTTACACAAATGGACAGTTGTAGTTACCCTTTTTTAAAATACTAACCTCTGGAATGATCTGATTGCCATTGAACCTTATTTAATGGATAGAATTTCAATCAGTTACTTGAATGACATAACAGAGAAAAATAGTGCAAATTTAAAATATACAACTGCCACTTGAGCTCTCAGAATGAACCAGCAAAGCTATTATATCTATCTTCATCAAAAGTGAAACCTTGCACTTTGAAAGACTGGAAATGTGGTTCAACATTAGAAGTTTTGTCTAGCTAGCATGCTGAAGACCTCAGTATTATCCCATCAGTATTGTAAAGGAGAAAAAAAGGCAAGTTAAAAGACAACCCACAGAATGGGAGAAAATATTTGTAAGTCACACTTCTTACAAAGAATTTATATCTAGAATACAAAAAAGATCTAAGTCAATGATAAAAAGCAAAAAATCCCATTTAAAATTAAAGTAATTGAATAGATGTTTCTGGAAAGTTTCTGAAAGGGCCTATAAACATGAAAATTGCTCAGTGTCATTGGCCATGAGGATGAAACAAAGAGCCACAATGAGATACCATTTCATACTTATTACAATGGCTAGAATGAAAAAGACATACTAATAAGTTCTGGAGATGATACGGAGAAATGGGAACTTTACTCATTACTGGTAGAATTGTGGAGTGGAAAATTTATCAATTTCTCAAAAGATTAAATGAAGAATTATCATTCAGCCCTGCAATTCTACTACTATATGTAGTCAGAAGAAATGAAAATACATGTCCATACAAACACTTGTAGACAAATGTTCATAGTAGCATTACTCATAATTGCCATAGAGTAGAAACAATGCAAGTGTCTGCCAACTGATAAAGTATAATCATACCATGGAATACTACTGGGCAGTAAAGGAAATGAAGTACTGGTAGATACAACATAGATGACTCTTGAAAACATACTAAAATGAATGAAGCCAATCACAAAAGACAACAGTCCTATAATTCCAGTTATATGAAATGTTAGAATAGGTAAATCTGTAGAACAAACTAGATTAATTGTTGTGGGTTTGAGTTCTGGAGATGTTACAGAGAAAGGGGAACTTTACTCATTACTGGTAGAATTGTGGAGTGGAAAATTTATCAATTTCTCAAAAGATTAAATGTAGAATTATCATACAACCCTGCAATTCCACTACCATATGTAGTCAGAAAAAATGAAAATACATGTCTATACAAACACTTGTAGACAGGCTTAAAGGAGGAGAGGCTTAAAAGGGCAGTGGAAACTGCTAATGTGTACTGGGTTTCCTTTTACTGTGATGAAATATTTTAAATTTATTATAGTAATGGTTGCACAATGCCTTGAGTGTACTCAAAAACATGGAATTATATAATTTAAATGGGTGAATTATATGGCAATAAAATGGCTTTTTTAATGAATGGGAAATGAGGAAGCAGAGACTATTGGATAACATTATGTGCCTAGGAAGGAGAGAAAAGGCAGTAACTGGGAGAGAGCAACCAAAGTGGGGACTTTTGCCTCCTAATTTGAGGGTGAATGGTGCCAGATCTTTTTAAAATACATCCACAGATGATCTAACAGAAGGTTGAAAATGTAGGAAAGTGAAAGCAACTGTTGGAGTCTCTATGGTCTTTCAGAAGACAGAAGTTTGGAGAGTTCAGATCATAGCTGTTTGGGCTGGCCTTTATTTTTTCTCACTTTTATTAGTCCATGTTTGCAGCACATAAAGCTTATGTTAACTGTAAGGGATTGGTACATGAACATAACACATTTCAATTCCCATTCCCCCATGCTCCATCCTCCTTTTACTTTTCCAGCATCACATTCATTTATTTACCTTATAAGAACTTACAAAGCTAATTATCATCTATACAACTGAAAACTGGACTAATAGACAAACATATAGGACAGTTGTACTTAGTCAAGGTACACTCCACCGTGGGCTATAATCTTTTTTCTTTATTTTTCCCAATTATCTGTCCTCTATTTCATATACATATAAAAATTTCATATAAGAGAAACCATGTGATATTTAAGGTTATGTCTGAATTACTTCACTTGTGGCCTCAAGGTGCATCCATTTTCTACAAATGACTCAAGCTTATCCTTCTTTATGGCAGCATAGTACTCCATTGTATATACATACCGCTCTTTTTTTTTTTTAGTAGGAAAATTTTATTGAGAGAAAAAGCTTCTGCCTTAAGAGAGACAGCAGGGGGAACCTGGAAAGTGGGTAACCCCCAGCCTCACTTTTTAGAGGGCTTTTATGGAGCAAAGCCACGAGGTGAGGCAGGAACATACCACTCTTTTATTGCATTCATCTATTGATGGACATACAAACTGTTTCCATGATTTAGCTATTATGAATTGCACTGCTATAAATGTGCCTCTATTAATGTGGTATGATGTGTTTACTCTTTGGGAAAGATACTAATTTATAACAAAACAGATACCTTCTCTTTCCTTGGGTTTCCATAGCCCATTATCTCATAGTTTTCCTTTCTTTGTGGCCACCACTTCCCAGCTTCCTTTGATATCATAACCTCTTCTGTCCAATAACCTTTAAATGCTAATGAGAGGAGCTTAGCAGAAAGCATGAACCAGATGGAACACATGTCCTGCTTTCCCTATACTTGTATTTTCCAAGGAGAAACAGGATCAACAAACAAAAACATACTAGGGCATTTCATTTCAGTTGTGATCAGAGATGCTTAACAACACTGTAAAGCATTGAAGAAATGTGTTGCAAAGAGCCCTGACTAGGCCTGGTGACATTCTT
>PVIC010017220.1:0-32924 GCA_004025085.1 Thryonomys swinderianus | reverse complement strand
ACAGGGGCTGGAGCTAGGGAGGACAGGGAGTGAATATTTGCCAAATGATAATCTAATCTCCCACAAAGCTCTAATCCAAATTTACATGGTCAGTAAACATGTCATCAGATGGAGTCAAGATTTTGCCTGACACCGTCTGTTTGTGTGGGGGAACACTTTCCTGCTCATGTTGTACGACCATATGAACAAAGATTTCACATCAAAGTTTTATTGCTTGGCTCCTTGGTCAGCTCCGAGTGACCGTTTGAAACAGTTACCACTTGCTCGGTGAGGGATTCCCGGGTTCCAGCGCCAGCTCAGCCTTGTCCTTAAGGGAATCACGCCTTGTTCTCTGCCTTGTGCTCTGTACTCATTGAATTGCCTGGACCTCCCCTCTCTCTGTCCCTCCATTTTCAACTCTGCTGGATTCAGACTTCTCTCCCTGCCCCCAAAATATGTTGGAGAAGCCCATGGCGGCTTTGGAAATTGAAAGGAGGAAGAAACAAAGGCCATTTCCTACTCCCACTAGTTATAGGTGTATGCGTTTGACTTAAGAAGCAGATGGGGCGGGGGATAACATTATCACTGATGATTGGATAGAGGCTAAATAAAACCAGCAAACTCCTACCCCACGCAAGTGCCCTTTTTGCAGGTGAGAAGGAGGACAACACTCTCTATGGGCCCCTCTTTCTCTGCTATTCTGCATTCCATCCAATCTGAAATAGTCACAGAGAGATGTTCTTTCATGGGGACAATTACATTGTTTTAGCCCCATATTTAATTTTTTAAAGTCAACATTTGCAGAAAACATAAACACAGCATGACTTTGCCTTGGAGTTGTTGATTAATCCCTTTCTGAAGCTTCCCTTCTCTTAAGTTTCCCCTCTGTCTTCAGCTCATCATTAGTCCCGTAATGGGGTGTGTGCCTGTTTGTGTGAGCACATTATTACATTGCCCCAAAGCCCAGGAAAGACATAATTCCCTGTTGCCATTCTACTCCATCACGACTGCAAAAGTCAGGGCTGACTTAACCCAGGGTCCTGGGACAGCAGGGACCGGCCCACAAACACCCGAGAGAAGCGCGGGTGGCACTGATGTGACCTCTGACCCAGACGTGCCAGGATGTCTGCGGTCACCGTGAAGAACATAGTTCTTTGCTGCCCATTTCATATGCAAACCAAAGGAGGTGCGTGGATGTGTGAGATGACAAGACTCACGCTGTCAGTGGGCGGAGCCTTGAACGACCTGCAGGAGCCCCGGGAAGCTGCTCCACAGGGCACTGACGTCCCCAGGCGGTTCAGCAGGAATCTTTCACTGCGCTCACCCGCTCTGTCCCTGGCTCTTGCTTCAGATGTCAGCAGACAGAATTAGAAAAATATGTGGAAGGCTGTTCTGTACAAGAAAAGAGGAAAGATTTTCAGCCTCCTAACAACTTTCCATTCCTCCTTTCTAGAAGTTTAAACAAATTTTAATCACAAATCTACTGGGCCATTGATTTTCAACCCATCCACTGCAATATGAGATAATGCATTTTTCTCTCTGTTTTGATTGCTTGTGTAGCCTGCAGACTTTCCAAAAGAGGTAGCATTGGTTTCCTTCCAATATTAGGGCTTTATTTTATTTTCAGTTCTAAAATGTAAAGTCTGAGTGTCTTAGCTTGGGATCATTAAGTGTCAAGAAATTAACTGAGTAAAGTGGCTCACAGAACTTGGGACAATTATAGTTTCATATGAAGCAGAAAAGAAGTTCTAAGTCAAGGTCATTCGGTAAATTACATATGGAATGCAAATTCCATTAAGTTTTATAAAAATTCGTTTTGCTGGGCAAGAAACAAACACAAAGAACCTTACAAGCTCATTTGAAAATCTTAGAAATCATTCAGATTTCTCAGGCAAAGACCTCCCTCAAGTTTCTGCCGAATCCTGTGAGCAAGCCGTCAACTATCTGTTAACTCAGAAGTCCTCTTTCCCACCCAGAGCTGGGCCCACGGGACTCACAGCATGCCTAATTCCAGTTCTTCTGTGCCAGCATATCTGCTAATGTCCCAAGTGACTCTCTTTACAGCTGTGTGATCATCTGTGTATTATTAACTAACCGCAAATTAAAGTCATTACTTGGTGCTTAATTTTATGTAACATTTCTTTGTAATGTGTACAAAAGAAATTTGCTTTTAACAGGAGTTTGGTAAATAGTATGTGCCATGATTAATTAGAGAAATATAATGGGTCTGCTGATTTGAAATTAAATTCAGTGCAATCATTTTCTTAAAAATAATTGATTAAGGGACATATCCTGCATTGATAGACTTAATGCTCTGTCTCAGAGGTTTGTTGGGCTTTTCTAGCCACAAGACTCACTGTTATTTGTCTCAAGTCTATAGGCCTTGTAAAGAACACCAACATTCAAAGAGCTATTTTAATTGTTTTTGGAACAAAGCTAAGCATAAATGAGTAAACTAACAAAGAAGTGAATCCTTGGTTAATTATATTTCAGTAGAGTTCACTCTCCACCAGCTAAAACATGCTCTTTCTCGCTTGATTTGCCACACACATTCCCTCCTCAGGGCCTTTGCGTTTGTTCCTTCTGCCCGGATATCACTCCCCCTAGGTCTTCATGTGGCTCAAATCTTAGGAGATTTGTCTGAGTGAAGGAAGCTCCCTGTCCTAGTGACAGTTTCTATCACATCACTGCCTTCGTCATGGAACAAATGCCTCCACGAACTGAAGAGCTCTGTATTTCTCCATTATTCATCTCTGACTTCTGCTGTAGGACGTGAAACTCATCAAGAGAAAACTCATGTCTGTCTTGTCCTCTTTGATTCCTGCCACAGTCGTAGGTGCTTAGTAAACCTCTGTGAAATGAAAGCTTGGATCGCACTGTACTCACAAGCCAGCAACGTGCTATGTTCTTAAGGGAGGAGGACAATTGCTTTCACAGTTTTCTTGAAGGAACAGAAAGAGAAATTCAGGATAGACTCTAGGCATGAGACACCTCACAATGAAATAAGAAATTAAAAAGTGAACAAATCAGATAATGGGAAGGGAAAGAAGTCAAGGTGGACACTACACCAAATGCCTCCTGAGTAGGAAGCCTTCGATTAGTTGGCTCTTTTTGGCTTTCTTAGTCCAGCAATGAATTGAACACTTTCTATTAAAATGACTTAGTCAAACCTCCAGGGCTCTATTAAATCAGTTTAAAGAGGATCCAAATGATCAAAGACGGGATAATTTGGACATCAGTAGAATAACAAATGAAATATATTGATATATATCAAGTATATTTAAATGCATAAATCTAGTGTGATACCAAAAAAGTAAACTCATTAATCATTTTTAAACAATGCTAGGGAGCTCATTTATTATTTAAAAACTGGTCTCAGTTCTTAAAAGAGAAGTTTGTCTTCATAGAATTTTCCCAACTAACACAGGATCTGGAAATGGTAAAATTAGGATATCAACATTTCACACCCTCCTGAGGGGTTAATGGCTCTGGGCAGTGATCACCAATGGCTGCTAACATCGCGAAAGGGACTAGACTTTCTGTTCTTCCTGACAGAAGTGCAGGAAATATTGTCAACAAAATGATAGTTCCTGAATCTGACCAAGCATCTCAACCTAATCACTAATTTATAGTTTTCAATGACAGAGAAACAAGTCAAACACTGTCACAAGGACACAGCAAAATGCAAACCAGGAAATTCCACTTCAACAATCCCCAGCACCCCAAAAAACAGCAGGTAAGAGAGACTAAAGAAACCCACAGTTTTTTCACATTTAAGTTTATTTATGGTGTCATAGCTAGAAAGGTAGGCCAGAATTACATTCATTTCTTAATCGTATCACTATAAACAGACTAGATGCTAGAGTACTTTTTTTTTTTTTTGAAACTTCTAGAGTTGACCATTAGCAGCCTCACAAGCCTTTCCTTCACATCTAAACTCTCATGCATTTTTCTTTTTCTTCTAGGAGAAGCAGGTATTGGAGACTATTGATACTAAGTAAATTGTATACGCTTGTGTTTGCTAAGCCTTTTCCTCTACTACCATAGGCAAAAGGGTACCTTGGCTTACCCTTCACCTAGAGTCACTAAGTAAGAAAGTTGTAGTCATCAAAGACAGAGAACAGGGAGAAGCTTAGATAATTTCCAAAGTTGGATGAATTTCACTGGCACTTGACTGTTTCATCTTCTGTTGACCAGAGAGTCATGTACTAAGGATGGAGATATGCTCAGATACTTTGATTGAACATATTGGCAAAGCTATCTCTTGATAAGGAAAATTGGTTTCTTACCATGATAGTATTACAAGAGATAAATAAAAGTGGCAAACAGCATGATATGACTCTTTGCTCTTGAATCTCAATCATCCTATCAGTTTGTATTCCAAGCAAATCAAGCAGGAGAGCGGAGGGTGGGCATGGTACAGAGAACTGAGCAGGACGCTACCTGATCTGTACAGCATCAGATCTCCCTGGATTCCCAACAGTTAGTTGAAGCAGTTATGGGCATTCCAGGCTTAAGAGTATTTTCTGGCCACTGCTGTAAAATTTCATAAGAAGCCGATCCTCTTCAGGTAGTTGTATAGGCTCACTGAGTATTACTCTCTGATGGTGCTTCCTGTGGTTTTAAGGCATAGAAGACCAACTCCCTGTTGATGCTCGGCTACTCTCTAATGGCAAAAAGCCTTTCATGGACCATGGTAACAATCTATCCATCTTTAGTTGGTCCAGCATAAAGGAGATAGTTGCCCCCAAATTTGCTGTCCTTACCAGTTTAGAAAGGATTTCAGATTTATGATGTGTGACATATCATGTTGCAATGATAGCCTTAGGATTCCTTGTCAGTGATAGTGTGTGCCTGCTGCTTGTGTTATGGTAACTGCCCAGGGTTGAGTTGATCTTGACAGTTGTAGCATCGTCATGGTGGCAAGAAGCTTTCTGATCCCATCGGTAATTTATTCCTATCTCACCCTTCATGAGACTATCATTGTAGAGCTAAGAAAGAAATCTGTAGAGTCCCACTAAGTCTCGGGCCATTCCCATTCTCATAAGACCAGATCATATCAGGTTTGCACCTGTTAACAAGGTCATCTTACTCAAGCATTATTTCACACTGACACAGTACTACACTTTGAAGCTGCTTTTCCTATCAGGTAAGTAGATGGATGGAAATGTTCTAAGAAGGAGTGGTGGAATCCATAGCCTATGTTTTTCTCCTGCACAGCTGTTTCCAACCAAAACCCACTAGGGCCTTAAGTCTCTAGAGTTGTTATTCCAGGGAGCAGAACCCAGCCAGTTTGTGAGGTTTTCTTGATACTTTGTCTTCAGGTCTATTTATCTGGCCCTTTCAGCCTAGAAAAGGTTGGTCCACTCATCTAGGTGGCAGCAAATGCTGTAAGCCACAGACCAAACTCCGTGTAGCTGAAGTTGAGTGGGGAATTGGCACGCATGATGTGCTGGCCTTTTCATGCCACCAGAAACCCTCACAGCCAAGGCCAGCAATGAGAACATGCCCAGTAAACAAACACTCCAAACTTGGCCTTGTCACACCAGTGCACCAATAGACAGGAGTCCAGGCTTGGCCAGTCCTGTGTCTACCCGGCCAGAGCCCATATAGTACCTATGCGACCACCAGCAGAGGCAGCAGCTCTAGGGCACTGTCTGTGAACTCATCTCAGGAACCCAGAAGTCTGCAAATTAATGGACTTTTAATTAGCCAATACTAATGAGTGCACTTATTTGCATCCTGATTCAAGCAAACAGTTTTGCTCTGTCTGGCTATGTTTGCAGGGAAGTGAAACCAATATGGCACCATGGAAATAGGTGGGTGCCACCACAGAGCTCAGGAAGGACAGAGGGCACTGGGCTGAGAAGTCAGGTAGGGGAAAATGTGCCAGCCAGCAGCACTGCTATGTGCCTTCCCACCTGTGCAGGGCCTGTTGCAATATCACATATTATCAGTCGCCAATCATTCCCTCGGGAAAACAGTTTTGTCTAAATAAAGTCTCAGAATAGGGATCCAGAAAAAGATGAGCTATATTAAAGCATTCACTCCCTTCAACTAGAGATAAAACAAAACAGGAAGGAGAAATATCTCCAAATTCAATTCGCCTATCATCAGTTATGTTTTATGGAGAACTTATGTCATTCACAAAAGAGATGAAGCTTCCCCAGGGGAGACAGCAGGTGTACATTTCCTCTCAAGGTTATTTAATTGCTGTCAAGAAGACATATGATTAACAAAACCAAATGCTGGAAATATGAAGTATAGACAATTTTAAAGTTGTTTATATAGTTGATTACAGTATATCATACAATGTGTTTATTTGCCATAAACCTGCCTATCACAACTGTTCCTACACCTGTGCGTTGCCACTAAACAACCCATAGCTTCACTGTGCTTAATCCCCTTCTGCAGAATGGCCAGCAGGTACAGCAGAAAGTCGTTCTGAGTCCCCTCCCATGTGCCAGCTTCACATGACTGACCTCTTTCATCTGGGGCTGAGGTCTGCTGACCTATAGCATTCACTACTGGAAGGGAGCCCCAGAGGCCCTCGGGATGAAAACAGCACAGGCAAGGCTGACCTCGGGTCCTCGCGTCTTCCCTCGGAGTGAGGCCTGAGATCTGTCACCCACTGGCTACAGGATTCACAGGGAGCATTTAACACGTAGTGAGCCATTGGGCAGCATACATTTATGTCTACGGAAACTTGTAATAAAAAGAGACTTGAATTTTACATGTATTGCTTTTCATTTCCACGTTGTTACTTTTATCACACTGTACCAAATATCAAATAAACACTTCTCACACATAGTTTGAGAAGCACTGCTTTATGGGAATCGCTGCCCGGTACAGAGATCCCAGCACACCCCTCTGACTCTCAGACAGTACTAAAGGCCAGCCATGCCAAAAATATGCACCCACAGAGATGGCCTCCTAAGAGGTCACTCACAAGCGAAAAGCAAATAGCTCGGGTGCTTCATATATGCTTGGTTTACTGCCAGGAGGTGGCAGGTCTAAGGGAATCAAGCCAACTGAGCTTAGTATAATGCAGATCTTAAGGTTGTCAGTACTAACAGGAGTGTTCATTAAAAAAAGAAAAAGAGAGAAAAGGAGGAAAAGGAGAACAGGGTGGAGGGAGTGGGTGGGAGCAAGGAGAGGAAAAGAGTTATGTAGGTCATACTGTTTTAAATGCTTTAAATATGCAAAATAGCAAATGATCTTCTGCTCTCTTCAAAATGACACATGGTCTACCCTACACAGCTATACAGGAAGTTTAATGGCAAGTCTGCTCACAGTGACTCCTTGTATAGTTATGAAAGTTTGCTATTGACTGAATCTTTATTAGGCTATTTTAAGATAGTATACCAAATATGCTAGGGACAGTAGTTAAAGAGAAGAAATTTAATATTCAGGAAATACAGATCTTATGTTCAGACACTGGCCACATAACACAGATGGAAAGATTAGTAGCATAGACCCAGCATTTGGTTGGAAAATATGGAGATAGTTTGACTTCGGTTTTTGTTTTTTGTTGATACATTTGGAAATGCTCAAGGATAACACAGAGGGAAAAATGTTTAAGAAGTAAAGGCAACACAATAAAACACACATCACAAGAGAAATACGTGTTTACCATCTTTGTGTCACTATAACAAGATGTCTGAGATGATTAAAGAAAAGATTTACTTTTTGCCCCTGGTTTTAAAAGTTCTAGTCCAAGATTGGGAAGACTCATTGCTTTGGGCTTCTGCAGGACAAGCTATATGGTAACCGGGTGGCCATCATAAAGAAAGTTATCCTGTGGCCAGGATGCAAAAGAGAAAAAGGAAGGGCCTGCAGGCCCCTTAGGGGCCTAGGCGGGCACAATTCCACCAACCTAGGGGTCTCCCAAAAGTTCATGGCATCTCCCAATAGCATCTGCTTCTGAGTACCAGCCCTTCCCCTGAACCTTTAGGGGGTTACTTACTCGAACTATTCCAAAACATTATCCAGTTACAAAGTCTTTTATCTACTATTTTAAAGTTATTTCTCCCAAATAAATCGAAAAGACCGAGAAGAATTTCAGGTCTGTCTACATTCCTTGCCCCACATTGGGGTTTAATAATTATTCAAACTTTTTAAAGCCTATGTTTGACAAACAGAGTCTGTCCTTCAAGAGCCACCTCAGATCCTGAGTAAGGGGAGCTGCTTTCTGCCCCTTCCATAATCTCTGTCACTGTTGGCAGCTAGAATTTCTGCTTGGTTGGGGTGGTCAGCAAAGTTAGGCACACATGGACTTTCATATACGCACTGGTGTAGAAAAAGATTAAGGAATTCACCCTGGAGAAACATAAATAGCAGTGACAGGAAACTAGCTCATACCTCATCTTTCCACAGCCTCTACCCCTCCTCAGGGTCTGTGGACAAGTCGGTGCTTGGCATGAGTAGTTTATGGTTCCACACTCATGTGAGCAACAAAGGAGATATTTTCTCCTGACTAAAATCTCTTCCCCTTCACACAAACTTAAAACCGAGTAGTAAAATAGTAATGTTCAATCTCCATCCACTAATATTCACTGAAAACCCCATAACATTCCAGAGCCATGATTCCTGACCCCAGGAGCTTCACCTTAATGAACAAGGGATCTCTGGAAATCTGTGTTCACAGTAATTCTGAGATCTCTTAGAGATGAGGTCATGGCTAAAGGCCTCCTCATGGAGGTAGGGAATTAAATAAAGAGAGAGAGAACTTAGCCAGACACAAGGCAACTTCAGGAAGAGCTAGGCAAGAAGGACAGGATATTGCTAGGAAGGGGGTACCAACTTCTTTTCCTCCTTTTCCTTCTTCTTTCCTTGCGCTCTTCTCCATTTTCCTTCCTTTGCCCTCTCCCTTGCCCTCCCCTTTCTACCTTTCCCCTTCTTTTTTCTCTTTTTCTTTCTCTTTCTTTTCTTTCTTTCTTTCTCTTTTTCTTTCTTTTTGCTTTCCTTCCTTTCTTCTTCTCTCCTTCCTTCCACAGAAGTTTGGATACCTTTGGGACTCTGAACTAAATAAAACTGGAGCTACAGCCTATGGCTTGGCTCAGACTTTATCCTTGTTCTCTGGACAGCAGAGCTGGAAAGCCTTGGCAATGCTGTCTGGAACACACTGCCAGCGGGTGCTTCAGGTGGGTGATGCAGGCAAGTTGAGTTTGCTGCCAACCTCAGAATCTGTGGACTCTTATGGTGGCATTGGCAGCTCCACCATATGCACCCATGGCCTAGGCAGTGGTACCCCACTTCTCCTTCAGGCTCTTTCTATGTTTCTTGACAAAGCACACATTCTTCAGGAAATTGGGGGTTACTCCCTTAAGAAATGAGTGGTTTTGTGCTAAGGGCTTCTTGATGGTATTTCTGCTTGGTTTTCAGGACTAGTTGTGCGTGGATTATTCTTAGAGCTGGCAGTATCGACATCACAGCCTGTAGCTTCCAAAGCCCCAGAGAGAGGGCCCAGTTTGTCTCTTTGTCTTACTTATGTCTTTAAACCTAACAAGAAAGAGAGTAGCTACTTGTAACATGCCTTCAAAAAGCTGCTATTTTATCATCCACTGACAGTGATAAGACAACTGCTAATATTGTATTTCCCCTTTACAGGTCAGGAAACCAAGAGTCAGGCAGAGTCGGTCCGTGTCCGCGGCCGCATCGTGCTGCAGCAGGGTCAGGCCTTGGTTGATGTCCTCTGCCTTCAGCTCCAATGCTCTCTGGGCCTTGTATCTGCCCTGAAGGTCTTTTCTAGCTTTTTTCTTTTGGCTGTTTCATAGTCATCTCAGATTGAGTTTACTCAAAGTAAATTCCCAATGAGACCTTCAAATTGCTTTCTTGTCCTGATCTCTATATAAAAATTCTAGACATCGTCCTTGACACCTTGTCTCTCTCACCTGCCTCACTCCCACATTTGTTTCTTGACAAAGCACACGTTCTAAGTTGCAGAAGTTCGACTTCGCAAACGCTCTTCAACTTCTACTCCCAATACCTAGTTCAAGACTCCTGAACCTTTTTTAAATACTTATTAAACTGTAGTGCATCCAATTAATGATACCAGAGAGACAAACTAGTTGGGGAGCAAGCTAGATTTCCTTTTGAACTTAAAGATTTTAAGAGCCACTTTTCATAATAAAGTAAGGAAAAATTAAGTTTATGAGACACCATGTTTGTTTTAATCTGTCGGGTGGTATTTATAGTAACTATAAGTTCAAATCTGTATTTGAACTTCTCTAAGAGCAACTCATATCATTTCTGGAACAAAACAGCTTAAATTAAATGCATTAAGAACAAAAAAAAGAAACCACTGCTTTCATAGTTCACTCTACAAGATAGGCCAGCAGATGTTTCTCAGACGTATAAATAGAAAAATGAGGCTGAGGAAGGCAAAATGACTGGTCTAGATTCTGGAATGCCCCCCACGGGTCTATTTCTCAGGAGGATTTGAGGCATCTTCTTACACCTTAATGTTTTGAGACAGCCAAAGAGAAGAGATAAGGTAGGAAATTTACTGATGCAGTGGAACCCCGAGGTACACTCACTGCTGCGCAGAAGCCACGCTCACTCTGCGCTTCCGTTTCCGCTCTTCCTCTGCCTCCTTCCTGCTATTTCAGAGATAAAGCATGTATTCCAAAAGTCCAAAAACAAAGACCTTAGTAAATTTTCTTCATCGGTAGGTCAACAAACCTGAGAATAAAAAAAAAAAATCCAGTGGCCCATAATAACGAATTTCTGTGAGAGTCTCACACTCATTCTTTCTGCCTTGGATACAAACCCTTCACTAAGTGACCATTAATATTGCTAAATCTCAAGGGGCTGGGAATTTAGCTCAAGTGGTACCACGCCAACTTTGGATGCACAAGGGCCAGAGTTTGATCCCTGTCAGTGCAAAAAAAAAAAAAAAAAAAAACCACTTCAATATTGTCAAATCTCACTCACTCCTCAACATACTGTTTTTTCTTATGGTTCTTTTTTGAACCAGAAACCATGTATTCGAAAGAAATTTAAAAATCTGTGTAAAATTTTCAGCTTATTGTTTTACATAGTTTAAATCAGGTCACTATAAAATGTCCTTTTTGTTTTGTTTTGCTTTGAGTTCTCAGTAGTCTAAGAAGGTACTTCTTTTCTCTCTATCTCCACGTTATTAAAATATGTACTGTGACCATCCCGAATTCTGGATTTTATCCTCAAAAGCACCCTGGAAGTGCAGACAAAGATAATGGGGTAGAAAATCTCTCAGGGATGTAAATGACAGTGAACATTAGAGCAATTCCTGGGCGGAAGAAGGACACCAGTGTTTATATAATCCCCATGAGCGCACATGGTTTCTTCCATATTTTCCTGCTCAGATTCACCTGGCTTTGCTCAAGATTACAAGTGCAGTGAATCCTGGACAGCACCTAATATTTATTCATGCCATTGTCAAGAGCATCTTTGCAGTTCTCACCAAGGTCTGTCACTGAATATGTTTATCCAGCTGCATGGCAAAAACATAATACACAGTCATCATTTTACTCAGTCACCTACTCAATATTTTCTACTATGATTAAATTAACTCATAAATATTACACTTTTAATGCCGGAAAGCCATGGTTCATCCAGCCAGTTGAATGCTTGTTTGTCCATTTTCTAATGTTGCCCAGCACTCCGTCATCTTGTGATGGAGTCTGAAATAATGAAAATCATCACATTTACTTAATATGCACCATAAACAGGCAAGATACTTCCAAGGCCTCCTTTATTATGCAGTTCAAAGCCATGGAAGGCATGTGGTTAAAAAGCATTGAAGAACTAGGAGGGCTGTGTTGCAAATGATTTTGGCGTACAAAAACAAATCTGCTTTGCTGCCTAGAATGGAGGACAGAAATGCTGGCTGTATTTAAAACTGGCACAGTATCTTACTCCATCAAGTAAGGAAACACATAAACACACACATCCCAGTCATACTTATGCTCTATTCTCTACCAGTATGAGCTCAGGAAGCCTGTGGGCTGTTCCTATGTACTAAGAAAGTTTTGAAGTTCCTCCCTCTAAACAGCCACACCTAGACTATTTTTAAAAGCAGTCTTCAGAAACTTTACACACTCATCTCCATTGTGTAAAGCTTGTAACTGGAAGAATCTTCCTTTACCATCTGATACCAGCCTTGAAACACCAGCTCAGTGTACATCCACAGGGACACTGGTGCTCTGGAGGCAGGAGCCATATTCCATGTGACGCTTATGGAATCACCTTCTGAAAGAAATACTTATAGGTGACACTTCAGGGAAGTTAACTTCCCTAGAATTATATCTAAATTTGTCTGATCATTCTGGGAATAGTCTTGGTTAGCAATTGCTCATAACATCAATGCTTTTGGAAACTTTTTACAGTCATTTTATTGGTTTTATTTCAAAAATAAAATTTAAAGGAGCTTGAAAAGTAGGTTTTTAGATGGCCTGATTTCAGTGGCTTCAGTTCTGTGCTTTTTACTTTATGTGCACCCACTGAAATTAACCAAAATTAATCCATATTTGAACAAAGACTATGGATACAAATGAGCCCTAGTGGCCGAGACTTCTCAGTGCAGTGCACTAGCTAAAGCGTTTGGAATGTATTGGCCCTGGGAGGCGAAGAAGTTACAGCAAACAACATATGGGCTTTAAAATCTGGAACTACCCAAGACAGAACTAGAGAGCTATTTTCGCTTTACTTGTTCCTAAGTTTTTCTCTCCAGAAGATGAATGGTTTCTAATCACACTTTATTCTCGTCCGTAGAGCTGGATTCTGAAAGAGCCAGGTTCATTTAAGCCTGCTGGTGAGGCCGTAGCCTCGCCCAACGATTACCTAATACATTTGTGTCATCTGCTTGCCTTGTGAGAAAACACACGGAGGAAATGTGTAAGTCCACTGAATTGTTCCCAACTCTTTTATTCACCTTTCAGCATGCTAGTTCCTTCCCTTGGCGTTGATATCATTATGCATTTGTCAAAGAAAGACTGTCACTTTAGGGCCTCTATTATGCACAAGAATTGCCAGCAAATTTTGCCACTGGGATTTGCCTATATCCTCTGTATGTTATTGTACTTCCCTGGCATTCAGTGAATTCCGTACACCCACTTTGATGTTCATTCCAGCCCCTAAATGTGGAAACAATGACTGAAATGTTGGATCAAAGCCTCTCATAGATGGTAGGCAGTGCGGCTCTCTGACAATTCACTAGTACAGAGCACACCTCACCTCCCCCTGCTAAAATGTGGGCCAGTAGTTCGCAAAGAACAGCTCTGGCTTCCCCAGAAATGCAAAGGCATGTGAGGAAGTTTAAAAAATACAAAAAGGCAACTCTGAAGTTTTGGTCAAAAGAAAGAGATTGCATGGACAGCTCCGTTGAAGCTTACAGTCATGCCTAGCTGCAGAAGGGGCTTATTCACCCATTTCTCTTCCGTGAGCCTGCTCTAGCTAGCATTTGAGCTGGGCCAGGCCCTTTGCAAATTTAGAACTGTCTCTAGATCTATTTTCTGTATAATGTCAGCTGCACAAAATAGCCCAGGTTTTTTAAAATGATTTTTTTTTTTTTTTGAGACAGGGTCTCGCTTTGTAGTTCAGGCTGGCCCTGAGCTCACTATATAGCCCAGGCAAGCCTCGAACTCAGCCATCCTCCTGTCTCTGCCTCCCGAGTGCTGGGATTACAGGCGTGAGCCACCATGCCCAGCTAAAAATGAATTTTTAAAACAGAAATTAAAAGGTTTGGGAATTAGAGTTTTTAAAGTAATTTTTTTTAAAAAGAACCCCCAAATTTCTACTTAACGCTTGCAAATTGGAATGAGCTGTCTAGAACATGCTTTCAGTGTTTGCTTTCGCTTTACTCCTGAGCTGCTGGTGCAAATAATTACTTCATTCCGTTTATTTCACGGGTCAACTTTGACTCATAAGCGCATTAAAGCAGGAACCTGGGAAAGCTGGACAGACATGTGAGCAAATAGGAAATTGTTGTAAGCAATTTTGGGCTGAGGAGAGGGAACTTTATCAGTCCAGGGCATTTTATGGTTATGTTTTCACTTCATCTCATTTGGTATCCAGAATGTGCTAATTAAAATTAACGTACAACTTTGGAAAGTGTCGAATTCCTTTTAAATAATGAAGAAAATAATCATTTGAGGAATCTTAGCCTCGGTAAATTAGAATTCCCGGTAGAGTGGCCTAATGGAGAATTGGGCCGGCTGCAATGAGTGGGGGAAAGAGTCATCTTAGCCTAATAGCCTCAAGCAAAAGGTAGAGCACCCAGCAGGTAACTGGTTGCTCTTAAAATTAGCAGTTTCAAATTGTTCCACTAGATAGAAAGTTTTACAGCCAGAAGTATGCAACAGTGACATCCAGCGGTTGTCACAATAATTACAAGTGTATCCCATTTTAGAATATAAAACGAAATGTATATTTAGTATCCACAGTATGTAAAAAAGTACTATTTTGGATTGTCCAGTGCTGTGTATATTCTTTTAGCTATGCCAGTAATTCAGGGTGGGAGCTAGTAAAGCAAAACGCATTCTGCCGATTCACCAGTTTCCAAAGACTCTTGTGGGTTATTTTGTGGTTTCTTTAATTTTACCTAAGTTGCAATACATCTACCCTCCAAGGGCTTCCCTGACCCTGTAAGCACACCTATTTTCACAAGCACCAACGAGGTAGTGTGTGTACCACACATTGAGCAAAAATGGAAGTTTCCCTTTACACTGCCAAACACTCACGGGAAGACATCTGTGACCTGGCACGTTCCGTTGGAGTATTGCACTAAAACTTTCACTAAGATTTTTCTTCCCAAACTACTGAAGACAAAGAGAAAGATGAGGAAAGGAAAGGAAGATAAGGAAGACAGGAAAGGAGAAATGAAGAAAAAAGCGAGGAAGAAAAGAAAGGAGAGAGGAGGAAAGGAGGAAGGGAGGAAGAGAGAGGAAGGAGGGAGGAGAGCAGGAAGACTACTGTCTCATTAGGCTGCCAGTGGGGCTGTTACTGTGCTAATACACTTCAGAGGGAGTTCAGAGACCCCCACCTCCAAAACACTCTTGTTTTACACTGATTGTACTTCTGCTGCCAGGCAATTAATTGAGTAAAACAAAAGTTTTTCATTAGTTAAAAAAAAAAATCGGGACAGCTGCCATTATTACTCTAAAACAATGTCACTTCTGCAAACTTGCCGCAGCTCCCCATGCCCTGTGGGGGAGCGACTCCTGCAGAAGCCGGTGACGTCATCTCAGCCTCTAAATTATTCATGCCCTTGTGCAAGGCGAGCGCACCAGGTGACTGCTGGGAACTTTCCAGGTGCTTCTCCTTCAGGGACTGTCGTGTGTGTTCACTGCTTCTCCACCTTTAACTCTCAGTGTTGGAGGGTTTCTCCTCAGTCGCCTGGCTGGCTCTTCAAAAAAAACTTCTGGAGAGGTAAAAAATATTCACCACCTTGCTAATGAGTTTTAAAAAATAAAATAAAATAAAAACAGCCGGGCGTGGTGGCTCACGCCTGTAATCCCAGCACTCGGGAGGCAGAGACAGGAGGATTGCTGAGTTCCAGGCTTGCCTGGGCTACATAGTGAGCTCAGGGCCAGCCTGAACTCCAAAGCGAGACCCTGTCTCAATAAACAAACAAACAAACAAACAAAATAAAGGGAAAATACATTCACACAATTCCAATAGAGTATTAAACTCAAGATCTAATTCTTTAAAAGAAAATTCCAAGTGTCTATGCCTAAGTAGAACTGTGTTGAATTGAAGGTACCCTACACGGGCTGCAATACCTATAATTTGCATTACACAGAGCCCTAGGACAAAGAAGAGGCGCCCTCCTTCCTCTCTGGGAAATGATCCCCATTGGTGTCAGAGTTGGGAAGAGAGGCCTTGAGACAGAACAGGTGACTTTACAGCCTTTACCGAGTTGACCTCACTTTTCCAAAGACTTTGAACTGCAGCCTGGGTTATCCAGGCCCTGAAGAGCCTCCTCCCCGCGTGGCGTGCAGGATATCTTCTGAGATTCTTCTCCTGGCTTCCAGCATCTCTTAGTCATTTTCACGGCAGGGCTTTATCAGGACTATATGGAGGATTAGCACAGCCTGCTCTTGCCTCTCCTTGTAATTCTGCAGGAGTCTGGCTGATGGCTCTTATCTCCTGCACTGGGAACCCTGATTGGGAGACTTCTGGAATCCAGCGGGAGCCTGTGGAGAGGGAAGGTAGAACTTTCCCTTAGCATCGAGGACCTCCTGCACCAACGCTGCTGCTGCCACGCATTACCAGCTCCCGCCAGTCTGAGGAGCAAGAGGCTGCCAGGAAGAAGCAGCTCCTTTATTCCTCCCTAAAGGAAAAAGCCTGCTTTGCAAAGCTCTTTTTAGTGTTTCAAGACCAAAAGGAGGCAGGTGCACAACACGCACGTCTTCTTCTGGCCCACAGTCCAGCTCCAGGTATAGTTTTACTATGGCATATAATCTAATAATCCGTTTAATTTCTTTAGAGAAATGTTATATATACAGGTGGTATTCGGATGGAATCACATGCTGTAAAGCTGTCTGCTCCTATCAGGGTTCAGAATGCAGAGGACAAGTCTGGTTTACAGGCCCTCTAGAATTTTTACATGGTCAATTGGCTGCTTTTTGTATTCTGGAACATATCAGAGCATCTGCAGGAAAAAAAATACATATAAATTCTATAAAATGGTGGCAGGATTTCTGATTTACCGATAGTGATGGTTGGAATTTCCACAAAAAATATTTAGCTATAGGACAATGTATTAGGCGTATTCTTAAAGGTAAATAACTGCAGCCAATAAAAGTTTGGCCCATAAAGGGTCCCATCTTCTACTAGTTTTCTGCACCGAGAATTACTACCAGTATAATCATGGCTCCCTGCACACTAATATTTCCTCTGATACAGTATGATCAATGTTGTGGAAAAACATTTATTATATTTCTTCTAGCTACTTAAAGGCATTACTGAATTATGGGCATCGCAAAACGAATCCACTGTGCATTTTTTCTTTATGTGACGTTTTTACAATCTTCATTTTCTGCCTTGCAGCCACGGAGCTACAGAGAGCCACACTTCGTCCCTCTTACAACCGCCACTGCGGCCACCCTCTCCTTACGGTTTATTACAGCTGAAATGCACTTCATATGATAACCTTCCTTTTCATTCCGTGCCAGCCCTATATGAAAGGAAGAAGCGACGAAAGAAATTTTAAAAATCAGTACTGCTAATAACAGGTCTTAATCCCCTTACTTAACAAAGGTTATGGAGTTTGGACTGAAAAGGACGAGGGGAGGAGGTGGTATTTCACAAAACCATTCCAGAGGGCTGCTGGGCTCCGAAGGGGTGTGGGTTGTGCGGCTCTGACATTTAACAGTTTGTATTAACATCTTCGCTTCTTATGCACCTCCATCCACAGGGTCCGCAGCTCGGAGAGAGTGTGTCCGGCAACAGCCCGTGTCTCGTCGGGCTGCCAAAGGACGAATCAATTAGCAAGAGAAGCAATGATGTAAATGCTCCGGGGTCACTCGAGATGCTGTTTGCCTTTTTGATAGAGAAAGCGCGCCGTAAATAACTTCGCACCTCAGGAAATCATTCCAGGAGGCCCAGGTGCTGGCGGGGCTGCTGCCAGTGACGGAAAGAATTCTTCCCTCATTGTGTGTATTTCCCCATCTCAGTCAATGGGAGATTAGTAGTAAAATCAAAGTATTTAAAAGGAGGACAGTATGTGGTAACGGAGGCATGTTTAGTAATTTTTTTAGGACCAGAAACCATGATTTATGACCCAGAGTTATAGCCAACTTTATTACAAAAATGACTTCACCCATAATAACCTTATTCAGGTCTCTCTGGAGAATGATGTAGTACCCAACAGCATTATAAGCTGGCAAATATTCACACACAATTCCCGCCTCTGTCTCGCTCTCTCCACCCATTCAAAGGCAGACGTCTCCCTTTACCTGCTGGGAGAAGTGGGCTTCCGGGAAAGGTTTTGTGTCTTGTGTTCTTTCTGCAAGAGTTCGCTTGACGTGGACATTTATAATCAGCCAGGATAGAGAGCTACCTCCTCGATGGCAGTCTCAGCTGCCCAACCTGCGCCTGAGGAGAAACGGGCAGGAGACCCCACTGGCCCGCGCTCCTGCCTTCTTGGCTTCCGGGCCCTCCCCGCCCCGCGGCGCTCAGCTCGCCGCACCTGAGAGGCGCTCTCCTCGCATCAGCTCCCTCTGTTTTTAATTGCCATGGTAACCGCCAGCTGCACTAAAACCTCCAGGGCTGGGAGTCCGAGCAGGATCCCCTGGGTGTGCCAGGAACTAGAAACTAGTCCTCCATCTTATTAAACTCTGGTGTCACTTCCCAGCAATTGTTTCAAATTTACACCTTCAGAGTGTCTTAGTGGGATTACGTGTCCATCTGCATTAAAACAGGTTTCTGTCATTAAACTGCCACACAGTAAGCTTCCTCGGAACAAATTAATGAGCTCTAAATATCATCAACAAGAAGTTCCCTGCACCAAGGCAGCCAGGGAGGGGGACAGAAGGAAGAGGCTGCTCAGAATCCTCACCCAGGAGACTTACAAGTGCCAACCGGGGGGGGGGGGGTCCTCCTCCGGCCTCTTGCCTGTAAAATCAGTGCCCTGATTTAGAGCTGACTAACGAGAGCGGGCGACATCCTCTCTCTTCACCAGAGCCCACAGCTCACCTCCTAGTTCCTCTCCAAATACACCATTAGCCTCGGCCTTGTCCGCTGAAACTTGTCGGTGAAGCCCTGACCTCTCTACTGTGTGACAATGTCTTGGCCTTATTTTCTTTCCCCTCAGTCTGTCTGTCCTTGACGGACTCATACACACCCGTGAAACCTGGGAGCAACATGCGGCAGTGCAGAAATGCCCGTGAGCTTATTAGTGGACTGTGTGGCCCATCGGCCTCCAGCTCGGCCCCTGGGACTCTTGTCCGGGCAGAGAGTACTTATCCTGGTTCCCCAGGAGCAGAGTAGGAACAGGGACCGTGTATTCAGCTGCATTCACCCTGCTCACGAGTATTGCCCACGCTGATCCTCACGTATATCCACACACACACACATGCACATGCGCACACACACATAAAAATGACCCACTGAAAACAAACCCCCAAACTTCCCTTGTGCCAAGGAGATAAGACTGGCATTAGACAGACTTCCCCACCCACGCGGGCTGTGATCTCATTTCTGCGTAGCCCTAACGGGGGACAGTAATGTACGACTGAGACACTGCTATATTTAGGAATGACAAGATGGGCATTATTAATAGCTTAATTGACATTAAGGTAATTACCCCTACCCTTATTACAGTTTATAGAATTACACAGAAAATATTGGCTGAGGTCTTTTTTTTCCCTAGAGCTACCCAATGATATAGCATTTTATTTCATGCCAGATCCCGGCTTTGACATTAGATACTTAGCCATAGAATGATTCCAGTAAATCATTATAAATGCATTATAATAAAGATGTTATGAGCTATCAGATATTAACCCCCAACCCCTAAAGAGAGATAAATAGTCCAGTTGCATGGTTCTCACTTTTGTTTCATAAGAAATAAGCTTTTGCAAAGAGCAACTGACTAATGAATTATAAAATGGTGTGTTGGGCTCAGATAATTAAACAATGCCTTTTAGTGTCTAGTGCAGGATGAACACTAAATCATACACAAATAAAAAAGGGAAAAACCTAAACCCTGGGCTTGACTCCTGCTCTCAGATGCCACGGTCTACAATCCAGAAATGCTTCAATACTCTTGTTATCTGACTAGAGGAGCGTATTGAGTATAAGATCAAGATGCAACTCACACGAGAGGCAGAACAAGAGCGCTGGAGGTGCTCATTTCACATAAGGCCACAAGGTAATTTCAGTGGAGATGGCCTGTTTTTCCTAAAGTGCTAATGGGCAAAAATCTAGATGAACCTGCAAATTTCTGAGTTTCCTTACACTTCCCAACTTTTATGTTTTATCTATGAAGTCATAGTAAAGCATATGGAGGTTAAAGCTGTGGTATTGATGGTGCTTTGGCTTTGTAGTGTTGGAAAGACAAATGCATGCCCTAAAAAATTTTCTATGCTCTGGAGGTGGAGGGGTAGAGGGCTGGTTTGGGCTCCAGATGCTGTCAGCTGTTACTGTGCCCAACAGGGCTCCATCTAGTGGTCAACCTTGGATCACCGCGACATTTTCGCGCCACAGAGCTCTTTAGCCATTGACTGCCATTTCCTGGCTTGTTCTGGACTTGCTGCATGATTTGAAGCCGAGCACCCTGAACGTGCTCATTTTCAAGCCTCTCAAAGACAGGGGAGTCTGAAGGCAATCTCAGACTGCACCCCATTAAGGACTGTGAGACCAAAATGGAAGACAGCCTTTGATATGGCACAGTGTGCCTGTGCTGTCACATGACGTACCGCTCAGGCAGGTCTTTCCTATGCCCTAGTCAAGCTGGACCCTCCCCCCAACACCCTAAGCCAGACCTGTCAGACACTGCAGGTCAATTGATCTTTCCAAGGCTTATCGGTGCCTACCCATGGTGTTACATGAACAATAACTGATATCTATTATGTCTAAATCTGTCTATGCGAAGTGCCTATTACAGAGTAAACCCACAATTAAATGTTGCCCATTATTATTTTAGTTATTTTACATTTTTTCTATCCTGTTTTTCTTTCCTTTTACACTTATATCTCTTAAGCCTCTCTCTCACACTCACGCACATACACACACACACACACACATCCCTTAAATTGCACACACTGCTCACTCAGTTTACTCAAATACATTGACTTATTTGTGGTTCACTCAATACATGCTAGCTACCCTGACTGATATTAATAATTACAGCAACCAGTAATTGTTAATGTCTCTGACTGCTTAGAATGAGCCAGGCCTTATTCTATCATCATCATCCCATTTAATTTTCAGAAACATGGAGAAAAATACTATTTTTATCCTCATCTTATAGGAAATTAAAGCCTAAAGATGTTACATAACTCATTCAAGGTCACATATGCTTACAAGTGGAAAGCTAAGCACAAAATGATAATCAGACTGGATTTGGAGTTTTTGTTCTTAACTATTATAACCATGTTTTTTTAGCTTTCTGCTTTTAGACAAGGGATTGGTCATGAGCCTGTACCCCCTGTTAGCACATAACCTTTAGCACCTTCATCTTTGGGGTTCCTGGAAATCCAGAAGTATATGCTAATTAGTTTACAACTGCCCAAAAGTCACTTGTATAGAAACTCCTGGGACATTATGCAAAACCGTCTAAAAGCCTTAACAATTGCACACCTCGTAAAGTTAATTTCACTTTGAGAGACTGTCCAAGTGAGATGATGCACTTGGCTATGTATCCAGTTTGGTGGCCTCAATAGATAGAGCTGTCCTGTCACCCTTGACACTCTGGCTGCCAGCCATGCTCCACCGTGCTGTCCAAGGGCAGAGATGACCTCCCAGCCTTGGCTCAGAACATTTCCGCTTCCTCATGGCCCCAGACTCACAAACTTCATACCTCCCTTAATTAAAGAAGTAAATCGAGAGCGCTATCTTAGGGATGAATTGTCTCAGTAATGGAAGATTGATATTTTATTAGATAAAAGGACCTGCATAAGTTTAAGATGATGCCTTCATGAACAGGGATCCATGGAAGAGGGTACCACGAGGTCGCCGGGGGTGGGCAGCCAAAGAAACACATTGTTTGCACATTGCTTGAGGCCTGTTGTTGGAAATCATAAGTCACTCTTTCCATACTTGTCCTTCAAGCGCAGCAATCAGACATTTGAGATTTTTCATAGACTGCACTTTTAGCTTGGTCACCTTGAGTGCTGTGGCAGACACTACTGGCATCACAAAGAGTAAGGCATCCTCTCCTTCCAGCCACATAGAGGCTTTCTGAGAGGGTGCTGTGCAGTTTTTAGCCCATGTAACTTTGTCTTTCTTTGTGAGCAGAGCTATTATGTGCCATTTCCAAGCCAACACATTTGATAGTCTATAGAAGAACCTCTGTCTCTTTCCTTCCCTGTAAAAGTAATCTCGGAGGCAGGAACTGAGATGGCTGAGTGCTTAATAGCCTGGCTTCCTCAGCAGGACTCCAGAGGACCACGTTGGACGTGTAGCATCAACAACAAATAAACTTTTGTTGGATTAAACTGATGATGTTTGGATGTTGTTTATTACAACAACAAAACCCAGCCAATCCTGACTAATCTAGGTGCTGGCTTTTTGTTCAAAAAATATAGGACTTCTTTCTAAACCATAAACCCTTATTCTTTTTCCAATAGTTTTATTTACTCATTAAATGGTTTATACACTTCCCCCCTTCTTTTGGTATACTCTAGAATGTTTAAAATGTGACCATGACCTTAAGTTGGGCAGGGTAGTGGTTTGTCTTTCACCCATCGATAAATATTTCTACTGTGGAATAAGTACAGAAACAAGAAAAGACAAAGTTGGTCTTTTGAATATGACACATATAATATGGTACTGTATGATAATGAAAAAGAGGAAGCATACAAAACAGAAGAAAGAGCAGAAGAGAAAAAAGAAAAAGAATGACAGAAGAGCAGAAAACAGAAACAAAGCAAATCATGGGCAATTTGCGTGAAGTTGGCCACAGCCAGTCGTTTGCAGCTGGCTTCCACTCCAGGTGGCCTATCTCAGGACACCTTCGGCCTTCAGCATCTATGTGGATGTGTATTTAGCATGTCGAGGTGCTCGAGAAATGTTGGCTGAAGAGGTAAATAAAGGATAAGCCCTCGTTTGTACAATCTTGGGAGTCTCTACGGCATTAACTGGCCTGTGACTGAACGGCAGTTCCGCTGTGCGTTGAAAGGCAGTGCAGGAGGTGAGGAGGGAGCTAGAAATAAATGAGTTTGAATAGCTCTTCATAACCTTTACACCCGAGTCCTTGAAAAGAGCAACTATGAGATCGGAGCAATAATTCTTTGTCCTAGAAACAGGACATCACTGATAACTCAGAGCAGTCTGTTTAAAAAAGTGTTTCAAATAAACTGGTTAGGAATGTCCTTGTTCTGTTTGCCTCTGCCTGCTGGGCAGACTGAGGGTGCAGCCCTGAGGTATCTATAATCTTGAAGTGGTGGGAGGTGAAAGTTGAGGAACTGAATACAACTGTCTGAATAATTTATTTTTCCAAAATTTTGAATGGGGTGAGGAATCCCCATGTGCCATGGGGATAGAAAGGGGGGATCTGGGATTCATTCTACTGCTGAAGCAACCAGAAACACCCAGTAGAATGCTCACTTGGTTAAAAGGTGACTTACTTTGCCTGAGATAGAGGAAAGGTCTGTGGTAAGGTTGCCCGGATGCAAGGTGCTCTCAGGTAAAGTTAATAGGAGGTAGTTCCAAGAACACAGGAGGAAGTCGACCCTTGGGGGTGGTGCGTGGACATTCACGCATGATATCCAGCGTTTAGGACTTGAGAGGAGAATGCGAAGCACTTTAGGAGCAGAAAGCTGAAGGCAGAAGGAGGGTAACTGGCTCAAAATGAGCAGGAGAAACACGGCATAGAGTATAGTGTCTCCGTAGAACACAGAGAAACACAACGAAAGCATTGGTCCGTCTTGACTTGAGTTTTAGAGAAACAGAAAATTTCTGAGCATGGAGAGCTCTTGAGAATCAGTACATACCATACTTCCCATCCAATTCATCACCTCCCACCTGTCATCCAATAGTCTTCTCCCATTGCTTATCAAAGAAATGAACCTTCTTCCGGTTCCGTGGCTTAACTGCTCCTGAGTTGTTCATCCCTATTTTCCACTTCATGAAAACTCTTCCTCTTCTAAACTTCTTGGATTTCCTATAGTCATAACCCTGCTTGGACATATACCAAGCTGGTCTATGAAATTATAAACTATTGCCTTCCTACAGGAAATATAAAACACA
Organism: Thryonomys swinderianus; assembly: GCA_004025085.1. Classification (NCBI taxonomy): domain Eukaryota; kingdom Metazoa; phylum Chordata; class Mammalia; order Rodentia; family Thryonomyidae; genus Thryonomys; species Thryonomys swinderianus. Next base: position 9,050 of record PVIC010017220.1, on the reverse strand, counting down.
AATAATGCAATATTATCCCATAATACAAAGCAAAAATAATGAATGTGATTAAAAACAATGAACCTGTGTAAGAGATTTCCTTATGTGAGAGAGTTTAGATTTCATAGAATTTTATTATTTTCAATAAAATCATAGTTACATTCATTATTTTAAAGGATACATGTTTGTTACTATTATTTTAAAGATATAATCTGATTTTTTTTCTCTGACATTTCTTTATCCCTTCTTGACCTTTCTTCTCCCTTTCTCAAGCATCTGGACATATCTGTACTCTTTAACTCAAGGAAAGAGGGGGAAAGTATTAAGCAGAAGGGTTCTTTTCATATCTTATATATATTTTCAAAGCTTAGCCTCTTCAGGAAATAAACATTTAGGACAGAGACAAAAAAATTGGCAAAAATATGATTTCAAGGAAAGGTGTACCCTTTCACTTCTTATCGAAGATCCCTAGGATTGATGGAAAAGATAACAGACATACAGACTTGGGTCCAACTGACCACTTTTAGTTGTGATAAGCTGGCAACCCCCTAATGAAGTTTATGGAAGTCATAGTGAAGGAAATGAGGAGTGCTAAATTATTACAGTTACTTTGAGATTAATTTGGCACCATTTTTAAAAAACTGAAACTATATAAGAAATCTGTAGAAAATTGCTTATTGCAGCATTACTTTTTTTTTTTTTTGAGACAGGGTCTCCCTTTGTAGTTCAGGCTGGCCCTGAGCTCACTGTGTAGCCCAGGCAAGCCTCGAACTCAGCAATCCTCCTGTCTCTGCCTCCCGAGTGCTGGGATTATAGGCGTGAGCCACCATGCCCGGCTGCAGCATTACTTTTAATAGAAAAACTTTCAAAAGTCTAAATATACATTAATAAGATAGAGAATAAATAAAATGTGGAAGTAGAATTTGCTGGTCATAGATTATTGCACAGCAGCAATAAAAAGGAAATGATTAAAATGATGGAGGACAGGGCCGGAGATTTAGCTCAGTGGTTCCGGCGCCTGCCTCGCAAGCGCAAGGTCCTGAATTCGATCCCGGTAACCACACAGAATGCTGGGCGTGGTGACTCACGCCCACCAGCCATCAATACCACATACCACAGTGCCGGGCGTGGTGGCTCACGCCTGTAATCCCAGCACTCGGGAGGCAGAGACAGGAGGATTGCTGAGTTCGCAGCGGCTTGCCTGGGCACCATAGTGAGCGCAGGGCCAGCCTGAACTACAAAGTGAGACCCTGTCTCAAAAAAAAAAAAAAAAAAAAAATAATGGAGGACATTACAGATGAATTTAGACCCTGGATTCTAACCTAGTAGTTTTCAAGAGTTAACCTTTAAGTGCTTCATTTTACAGGTGAGAAAGAATGGGGACCCTGAAGGTTAAATGAATTGTTTAGACTTCCAACCTATCCACCACGTCACGTGACACCCCAACCTATCCAGTTTACCCACTTTCGGTCTATTCCAGGAAGCAGAAAGTTATCCCCTCAAACCTCCTCAGATACTAACAGAACAAAAGGAAAAGAAAGAATGAAAAGATTCTGCCCTTGCTCTTGACCACACAGCCCAGCTGATGAACAGAACCAAAAATACAAAATTTTAGCAAGCCCCCTCAGTGACACAATCCTCACATCCGGAGCTAAAGGATCTCTTGATGCTCTCGGACTGTGTCTCTTCATTTACAAAATGAGGAAAGAACGGTCATCTTCAAAATATTACCCTTGATAAGCTTGAATAACTTGTAGGAAAATGGATTCACCTTGAGACCAAAGTGTTAAGTGAAATAACTCAGGCACGTGAACTTAAATATCACATGGCTCTTCTTATATGAGAAACTCAAAATATAAAGAGCAAACTGTAAGGCAGACAATAGTAAATAGGAAGCTGGACCTTTCTCGAGTGGGAAAGGAGTTAGAGTGTAGGGGAAACAGATGAAAGAAAAAGAATTAAGATAGATTGCTCACATGCACTATCTCCCCACAAGGAATGTAGACATTGTGAACTGCAAACATGTATGAATACAAAAAGAAAAACTTTCAAAATAGTATTATCCTTGCAACAACTCTAGTTTAAACTATGGACTCTAAGCCACCTTAATTTCACTGCTGATATCTGTCTCTATAACTATTTTTCACTGGTTTTTTTCAACTCCTTGTTGGCACTTTAACATTTTTCTACTGGTGATTAACTCTACAAACAGGATCTGATACTTTTTCCAATACACTGCCTAAATTTCCAATATTACTGTACACTTGTAAATTGAAACTTTGAGGAAGGCACTCCAAAAATTTCGACAGTATCTGGAAATCCGGGTACTTTCTCTTACACATCAGGACCCCAACGTCCGAGGAATGGCCTTGACCCCAGCTCAGAGAAATCCCGAGGTGGGAGTAGAAGTCTCTGGTCACCGCCACTGGCGGCCCAGCACAGCCTGGCAGCTGAACATGAGTGGGGGTTAAGAACTCCGGTTTAAGTACTAATTAGATGCCTGACTTGGGCTATGACATCAGAGGAAACTGTTATACCTTTAGGGTCCCTTCACAAAGGAGAAGTTGCCCAGAAAAAGTTCTCTGAAAAGTACATCAATGTTGTAGAGGCCAAATGTTACGGTCATTATGGACGCTTCTAGGTCATTCCTGGTGCCTCAGCCCACACTATTCTTGGGTCAAGTCCAGCCATAAGAGATATAGCGGAGTCTGTGCAAATGGCTCAACTTCACTTTTCACAGATAAAGTAGCACACTTTTTGTAATTATTAATGGTTCATTCGTGTGATCACCCATGGGTGAAAGGCATTTCCGTCTCCCACGTCTTTAATGGCAAATAATTAATGATGTGTTAGAAATTAACAACAATTAACAGTGCATAAGGAACAATGGCAGCAGGTCAGAGACTCCAAAGAAACACAGGATGTTTTGCTTCTCAGACAGAGTCTTGCGATTTCAAACGGGGAGACTCCAGAAGAATGCTTCCTGGGAAATATATATCTGGCCACTACCATGACTTTTCAGCTGGGGAAAAGTATGCTCTGGGATACTTCAACAGTTCAGATGTCCTGATGGGCTGTGCAGATTCCGAGCCCTGTGTCACCTTCCTTAGCACATGCTGTATTTTGTGGCTCCAAACTCTCATTTTCTAAAGTTAATCATGTTAATGGAGGGGGCTTAGCAACCACCTGACACTATTAATTTTGATAACCAAGCAAACTACATTATATTTTAGTTTCATATAAGTGCTGCCTGAAATATAGAACAGGTTTATAATTTAGCAATCACACTATCCTTTTAAACTATAGTAGATTACATTGTTTCTGAAATTCTTATCTCAACCAATATACCAATCATATATGCATCATAGAAATTATACATAGATGTACATGTCATATTTTTGCATGTAGTTATAGGATCTCTGCAAGTATTATTGTTCTATGTAGGTAAGGTAATAAATAAATTACCTCAACTTTATCTGTATGATAGGAAGTGCCGAAGAATATTACCCCTGAAGAGTTAAATCCCCAGCCTTGCTCTGTGAAGTTTCTCCTCAAGCTAGAGTCTCATGTGTTTCACCAATGTTAAAATCAAAGTCAGAGAGAGTGAGTGGAGCCCAAGTATACAAATGGATAGTCTAACCAAGGGTATTCACCAAGGGTACCTTACTGTACAACAGGAATGCATATATATATATATATCTGCTTCCACCCACAAAGTAATTGCAATTATAATTACATTACCTGTAATTATAAACATAATTAATTATACTCCTGCAGTGCTTCAGAGCTTACAAAGTACATCCACATGCATTAATTATTTAACCTCATCAGTTCCCTGTGAAGCAGGCACAGCAGAAAACTCACAGAGTAAAACTAAGGACTTCACCCTGAGCCCGAGGCAATGCTTCCTGCTGGCCATTCCCTTCTTTCTCTCATGGTTATTGCCATCAACCAGGTTTATGATGAAAATGAGAAGAGAACACATTTTCCAGCAATGATGCTTCTAGCTGCTTAGTCCAGCAGCTACCAAAACTGTATGAGTAGTTTCGAGGGAAGGACAGGCCCAGAACTTACGGGGAGAGGATGCCGGTTGCAGGGACCCAGAGGCCCTGCTTTAGCTCAGATATGTAGGAGCAGCTGGGGGCACTGACCCTCAGTCTGTATTTCCACAGGAAAAAGTAGCTCAAAGAATGACAGCTTTTCTGAGCCATCGTGCCTCTGGTGTGTACAAGATGCTCAAAACAGCCCCGCGACACACAGGAAAGAACCAGTGCTTGACAGGACCATGAGGGTCAACCTGTGTGTGCGTGTGTGTGTGTGTGTGTGTGTGTGTGTCTACCTCTATTCTATCCCTGTTTCCCTCCCTGTCCCTGTCTCTGTCTCTGTCTCTGTCTCTGTCTCTGTCTCTGTCTCTGTCTCTGTTTCTCTTTTTTCTCTCTCCATTTTTGGGGGATTTTTTTGGTTGAACTAGGGATTGAACCCAGGGCCTTTGCATGAAACTACATCCCCAGTCTTTGTATGTATATATGTGCTTTCTTGGTGGCTGGAATATTTGTTCCTTGAAATAATTCAGGTAAGATTTTCCCACCTTGGAGGCAACAGCTAGATGGACCAACACGTCCACTAACCCATAGTGTTTCTAGTTTCTCCACACACAGAACATTTGTGAGTCTTTTCAAGACCTCAATGCTGAACGCTCAGGCCAGAGACCAGAGTTCACCTGGCGTGGGGTGAGGGCTGGGCAGCATTTACTGGTTGGCTTGTTTATCTCTTTGGTGTTTAAAGCTCCCAGGTGGCTAATGTACAGACAGCACTCGGACTACTGAATAACTCAGTTGACGAAGATTTCTCGCTTTCTTTCTGGGAGGCATATACCACCCTCACTCCCTGTTCATCCTTTCCAGGGGCTGCATATGGTTAAGGAAAAAGAGACAGTACCGAGGAGCAAAGTAGGGACTCAGCCACAGGTCCAGAATCAATCCTTTCAGCCTGCTAGGAGAAACAGAGAGGACGCAAAAAGACAGTGCTGATACTAAATAAAGTAGGAAAGGAAACCTCAGGAGACTGCTGTGAAAAGCAGCCTCCGTGGCAGTGGCCGATTGGCATAAACTAATTTGTCCTCCTGCGCCTCCCTTCTATGTGACAGGAGCCGTGAAGGGCTTCACATCCAGGCACAGGCCAGGCCCAGCTCCTGCACGGCCCATGGTGGGCCACAGCTTTTCCTCAGCCAAAGGGAAAAGAAGAACATTTGAGCTGCTGCTAAATCCAGGAGTCTTTATTTGTACTTCTCCGAAACAGGCAAGCTACTGGTATTTATGGCTTAAAGGAATTTCCATCTGTAAGTTTATCTTCTTGTTAAAAATCCCCGAAACCTAAACAACCAAAGACAATAAATCAAAGCATAAGTAAGAAGCAAAGACTTATCTTTACAAGCAGGAATTCCTGCAGTTGCTAACATACTAATTTCTAGCATCAGGTATCATAAGAGGTTAAGTGATTAGGGAGCAGGTGGGGTGGGGACTGAGCAAAAGGTAAGGGCTGAGACCAGGGGGAAGAGCCAGGTAGCCTTTCCCCAGGAGCTCCAGAACTTGTCAAAGCTCCATCTCTCCTGAATAACTAGTGTTCCTGTTAAATTGGGTTTTGTTGTTGTTTTGTTTTCTTTTTTTTTTTTAAGACATGGTCTCATTAAGTTGCTTCGGCTGAGCTTAAACCTGTGATCTTCCTGCCTCAGCCTCCCAGAAAGCTGAGGTTATAAGCATGCACCACCACGCCCACCATATTACTCTTCACGGATCCTGCATGTTGAGGATGATGCTCTCCAACCTGACTCTGTTCCCTCTCGCAGAAACAATACTGTCAAAGAGAGCATGTCTCAGTTTTGAACACTGAATGGTTGTAGGAATGGCAGCCATTTGGCAGCAGTCAACCGACACATAAAAAGTTTCTGTTCAGGGTCCCCTGACCCAAGAGTCTGCTCTTCAGTGAGATTCAGTTCTTCTTGCCCGTACCTGTGCTCTGGTGTAGAGCCAGCGACGAGTCCAGACAAGGGCTCTTCCTCACAAGACCCACGCTGCCCCCACCTCTATACGTCTCTGCAAGGGTTGAGGGCGCCATTTCCCACTCTCAAGGTCAGCCTTGTTCCTGGGGACAATGGAAGGAGCCTGTGTGAGCAAAATGCCCTTTACTCCCTGATATCTTTACTGATCAACTTAGCACACTGTCTGAAACTTTTTCTGAATAATATCTGAAAATTTTTTTCTGAAGACTCACTGTTGATTTGTTGTCTTTTGGGAAGTTTTGGGCACACTTCCCACTGCCTCAGAGCTTCTCCTTTAAATGCATTCTATCACTGATATTTAAGATCCACGTCTTAGCTCACATTCTGTGACATATTCCACATTTCACAGAAAGTTTTCTGGAAAAATGTAATAGTAATCAAACCCACGCACAGAGTGTAGAATTTAAAATCTATGACTCATGGTCAAGGAAATTACTTGTTTTCAAACACGGTCCCATGTAGCCAGCAAAGGACTTAACCTCCAGGGTTGGAAATGCCTGTGTTTCCTAAGAGCACTCTTGTCTGTGATGTGGGCCAGAGAGAGGGATCCCCAGTAGGGAAACGGGTTGCCCCTGGCCAGGTTTCTACCGGAGGGAACCACGCATAAGCTCAACACTTCTTCCTTCTTTCACAAGGAAACGCACACTGGTCAGGCTCCCCAAAGCCCAAAAGGAAATCTACATTACTCTTTCCCCTTGAGAAAGAAAGTTTTCTCCCACTTTCTCCCACTTCCTTTCCCTTTTCTTGAGAAATTTAAAGGAGATTTTTTAAAAAGTCAAAGCAAATTCTCACAGTCAGATTTCCCAGAATTACCCATGGTTAACATGTGGTCCTATTTTCCTCAAATTTTCTTTTTAAATAATATATGTTGGATTCCATACCCAATCCCCTCTATCTAGTTCACTTCCCTCACCCAAGGGAAACCACTGTCACAAGTTGGTTATAGATCTCCCGGTCCGTTAAAATATGTACACTTTGTACATTACTGTATGCCACATACATTTTGTTATTTAAACAAATAGCATCATTCTTTACAATTCATACCACTTACCTTTTTCTGTATTTAACATTGGTTTTTGGCAATCTATCCAGGGTGAATTAATTGAATCTAGTTCATCACTTTTTCTGGTGCATTTGACTGTTGATGGATATTTAGGTTCTTTCTGGTCTTTTACTGCTTTCTACAATCCTATGATAAACATCCCTATGCCTATTTCCTTGCATACACATATAATCATTTGTTTAGAAAATATCCCCCATCATGGAGTCTATGGGCCTAGAGCCTGGACAGTTTCTATTTTGCTTAGGTTCTGCCAGAAGTTTTCCAAAGGGACTTATATACCAACACAAAGTGATAGGATCATTTCCTTACATGTTGGCCAATATATATTACTAGATACTAACTTTTTTCTAATACTATGATTAAAAAACAAATAATACTAAATATATTGATTTCATTTTTCATTTACATGATTATTAGTAAGTTTACTTTTTCACAGATTTATCAAAGTAATTTTGTGTGTGTGGTACCAGGGATCAAACTTACAACCTTGTACTTGCAAGGCAGGGAACAGTACCACTGAGCTAAATCCCCAGGAAGGTAAATTTTTTCTCATCATATCCTTTGCTAACTTTTCTGTTAGATTACTTATATTTTTGTTATTCATTTGTAAGGATAGCACAATAATACAAGCTATTATGCATATCCTAAACAAGTCTTATTTTTGAGTTGGTAATAAACCTGTATGAATAGAGGACACAGTAAAAAATCTCTCACATCTCTTCTCTCTTTCAGTTTCCCTGCTTGAAGAAAAAGTAATATTTTAGTATCCTTCCAAAGAGTTATATGCATTTCTTAAAATATTTTATGTTGCTCTCCAGTCATGGTTTATAAATTTACAAGTTAGTATGTATTTGTTGCATGTCATACTTCTTTCACTCAAAAATACCTTAAAGACCATTTTCTATCTGTTCATATGGAGCTGTTTCATTTTTTCCTCTCTTTCCTTTTTATTGGCTGCAGTATCTTACTTTTTAATTGTGGACCCAAATTTAACTACTTTCTTACTGATTCACATTCATGTTATGCCTCATTTTTTTCATAACTAAAAATATGCTTCAGTGACTACTCATTATTTCATACATGCACAAAGCTTTGAAAGGTAAGTAGAACTAGGTTTAACTGATTCCCTTTTTAAAAATTAGGTATTACCAGGCTGGAGATTTAGCTCAGTGGTTCCGGTGCCTGCCTAGCAAGTGCAAGGTCCTGAGTTTGATCCCTGTTAACCACATACAACCGTACCAGGCATGGTGACTCACACCCACCAGCAATCAGTAGCACGTACCACAGTGATGGGCGTGGTGGCTCACGCCTATAATCCCAGCACTCGGGAGGCAGAGACAGGAGGATTGCTGAGTTCCAGGTTTGCCTGGGCTACATAGTGAGCTCAGGGCCAGCCTGAATTACAAAGTGAGACCCTGCCTCAAAAAAAAAAAAAAAAGGTATTATGAAATCACCCTCTGTATAGACTGTAGACTTACTAGTATTGTATATAGCACTTGTCTTTGTAAAAGATTAATGTAATAATAACAGGTAACATTTATTCCATATTTACTTATAGGCCAAACAGGATCCTAAAGCCATTACTCATATTTTTAAGAAATCATTATGGAAAATGTCAAATGAACAGAATAAAAGTTTAGAAAAATAATATACGTACATATGTAGTTCACCACGCTTAAGTAATTAAGAACACAGGGCTATGCTTCTTTCCATACCTCCTCGCTTTCCTGCTCCAACCCCCCTGCCAGATAATTTTAAACCAATGCCAAGCAGCACAAAATTTCAAACGGTACCTCTCAGAGATAAGTATTTAATAACCACAATATCATTAGTATCTGTCTTAATCACTTTCCTCATCCCTGAGACAAAAATACCTGAGACCCACAACTTTGAGGAGGAGAGACGTAGCTGGGTTCACAGTTGCAGTCTCTGACCCAAGGGCTCTGACGC
>PVIC010017219.1:0-32995 GCA_004025085.1 Thryonomys swinderianus | reverse complement strand
TTGTAGTTCAGGCTGGCCCTGAGCTCACTATGGTGCCCAGGCAAGCCGCCGTGAACTCAGCAATCCTCCTGTCTCTGCCTCCCGAGTGCTGGGATTACAGGCGTGAGCCACCACGCCCAGCATTATATGTGGTAACCGGGGATCAAACTCAGGTCCTTGCGCTTGCGAGGCAGGCGCCGGAACCACTGAGCTAACCCTCTGGCCCAACTTTTTCCTTCTTTCAAAAATTATTTCAGTTTCAAAAAACTTTACTTTTGGAAAAAAATGTAGTATGAAGTGCTACATTTTTAAGGTCTCCTTTTGAGGGCCCTTTAATATTTGATCCCAGCAGTCTGTCCATTTCTTTTTGTGTGTGGTCCTTTTCTGCTTTCGAAAAGGAAAAGAGGCTTTATGAGGTACCAGCATGGTTCACGTTTAGCTCTCAGCTCCATTTGGGTTGTAGACGCAAAGAGCATCAAGATGTTTTAGTTGGATCAAAGTTTCTCACGCTTGAAAAGTTTTAGTAACTTGGATGCAGAGGAGGGTGTGGTATGTGTTGGTGTCACACCAGCGGCAATAATTACAGAGGAAGCAAAAACATTTCCCACGTGCAGGCACTGTTCTTAATATCTTATTTATTCACAGAGCTGCACGGTCATAGGGATAAATACATGTATATTATTCTTAGCCTTTTTTATTTATTTTTTTTTTGAGACAGGGTCTTGCTTTGTAGTTCAGGCTGACCCTCAGCTCACTATGTAGCCCAGGCAAGCCTCAAACTCAGCAATCCTCCTGTGTCTGCCTCCCGAGTGCTGGGATTATAGGCGTTAGCCACCACGCCTGGCACTGTGGTATGTGGTATTGATGACTGGTGGGCGTGAGTCTCCATGCCCAGCATTGTATGTGGTTACCGGGATGGAACTCAGGGCCTTGCGCTTGTGAGGCAGGCGCTGGAACCACTGAGCTAAATCTCCGGGCCTTTTATTGTTATATTTATTTATTTATTTTTTTGAGTCTGGGTCTTGCTCTGTATTTCAGGCTGCCCTTAAACTCACTATGTAGCCTAGGCTGGCCACAGACTCACAGGGATCCTCCTACCTCAGCCTCCTAAGAGCTGGGATGACAGGCATGTGCCCCCACACCCAGCTTTGTTATCTTTTTTGTAACAGTTGAAGAAATTGAGGTAGAAGAGAGGCAAAGTGATTGGATGAGGTCCCAGCTAGCTGTAAACTAGGGAGCTTTCCTGACCTCAGACTTCACGGTGCCTGTTTGCCCAGCTGCAGAGCATAGTTAGGCGTAGACTGTGGCTGTGGGTCTGAAGCTGATGCCCACACTCCTGTGTCACCTAGGCTTCACTTCCGTCATTTATGAGATAGCATTACTGCCTGGCTCTGAGTTGTGTTTTGGATTAAATAAGATTATGTGCAGGAAACTTCTGGTGAACTGAAGGGGAATTTCCCATTATTTTGGGCTGCTTTTGTAAAAATTAGTTTTGTTTTTGAAAATAGAAGTTAAAAGGCTTCTTTAGTAAGTGAAGTGTTTGAATTTCAAATTGCTTTGGTCCTTGCGTGTGAGGATCTTCCCCAGGGAGTCTAGTGCTTGTGGTCCCGGAATGCCAGACTGTAGAAGCAGCGTTTCGGAGAGAAAAGGTGCCTGGTACCTGTGATCGGATCGATCTATTGCCGAGGACAGGGTGCCTCATTCTCACGTGTACCCACAAGAAGAGGCACAGAGTTCACGGTGCCTGTTTGCCCAGCTCTGGCAGATGGTGTAAGGCTGGGGAGTGGTGGCAGAAAAGCCACTGATGCTGCTGAGCTTGCACCAAAAAATCGCCCAGGGAACCAAGGAAGGACAGGGCATGACCTTCTCTCTGGACACCTGGGACTTGCTGCTTTTTACTGGAAGTTTGGAAGCTGAGAGTATGTGAGGAGAGTGCCGTCGTGTTTCATACTTACTCTGGGGCTGTGTTTTGGAGTAGCTTACAGGATTCCTGCATGCTCCTTTTTGAGTGCATGTTGCAAGAAGATTGCTGACTCTTAGAGCTCTTGGGGTGAGATGCTGAAAACTTCTTCTGATGTGTTATTTCTACAGAGGGGCCAGCTGCTCGGCTGACTCAAGCACAGGGCAGAACGTGAGGGACTCAGTCCGGGTGGTTGCGTTCTGAGGTGTGGGGTTTGTGGGTGGCTTTCAAGGTCTCCCCAGCCTCTGCCCAGCATCTGCCATTCTGTTTGCTTTTTTTCCGTAGTAGTGGGGACCAAGCCCAGAGAAACATCATTCTGGGCAATTGCTCCGCCTCTGTGCTACAGACCCAGCTCTGTCCGTTTATAAATGAACACCAGTTGTTTCACCTCTTACTAAGGTTGCTGGTAAACAGGAAAAATAATAAACCTTAAGATAGTCAAGTGGTCCCTGGAGAGCTTTGCCTTTTCTTGTCACAGAGAAAGCAGACTTGTTAGCCTTTTACCTTTAATCAGATAGGATAGCTCCCTGCAGGGGAGCAGAGCAGAACTCACCACATTTTTCCCTACCTCTTCAGGAGTCGGCAAGTCCTGAGCTTCTAAACGGTTCTGTGTTTGTGATTCTGCCTTGGGATTAATACTAGAATTTAATATTTAGTTCATTTTGTGGAGCTGAAATGTGGCCCTCATCATGAACTCGTTTGTTTTTGCATCCGTGTTTGTGAGTTGCTAGGGAATATACTCTGTGTTTTCCGTTTTGCTCTTTGCTTAACTCTTTTGGTCAACCAGTAGGAAACAGTGTGACAAGTATATGTGAGAAATTTAAGTATGAGAAAGAATTCATCTAGAAGATAAAAGGCTGCTACTTATAGAAGTTACAAATACAGACCTTTAAACTAAAAGTAGATGATTTTAATTTTCACTTGCGATTCCAGAACTAATGCATTAGATGTTGTAATTCATGTCTAGTTAGAATAGTTTAGAAAATATTCTGGAGTGAGTTAAACCCTGCTCTTCTAGTTAAACCCTGCAGTGATCATCATTAAAAATAAGGGTTAATGCTTGAAATCTAGTTAGGGCCTAACCATCTCAATATTACATAATTAATGTGACTTGGTAAATGTAAGAGCAATTTGCATTTATTTACATTTACATTCTATGATGTCTTGTGAGACTTTAGTAACTATGTATTGGATGTTGATTGTATTTGTTCTCTTACTGTTTGCTATATTCTATCCCTTGATGATACGGTCTCTCTCTCTCTTTTAGAAAGGCTCTTTTTAGCAATTCCTTGAAATAAACTGTGTCAAATAAACATAGCAATATTCTAGCCATCCATAACAGGCCTCAATGCCTTTTGCAGTCTGTTAGGATCTGACTCCTTGGCTGCAGCTTGTGTGCAGTGTTAACTGGTTAGGCAGGTTTCTTCCTCCCCCTCTTAGCTCTTGGCAGCAGTTTTAGTTTGTTCATCCTTAGTTTTATTGAAAACAAGAACAAAGTCTTTTTCATGTAATTTGTATGCACTAGAAGTGCTGTAACATGTTGTCTTGCAAAATTATGGGGCATTCTGGAGTGATCATAATCTATTGACTGCTAGATTAATTTTTGAAGTACTCTATCAGCAGTTGAATCCTTCAGTTCTTACTTGTTATCCAGAAAGATCAAGCCTTACTGGGAGTGCTATCAGTTGATTACTCCAGGAGATAAGAAATCACAGTTTGGTATGATGGTGCAAGTTTGTAATCTTTGCACTCTGGGAGGCTAAGGCAGAAGGATTCAAAGTTTGCACCAGTCTGGCAACTTAGCAAGACCTTGCCTCAAAATCAAACATAATAAAAACAAAGGACTGGGTATGTGTCTCAGTGCAAAGGCACTGGGTTCAATCCCAGTACCACAAACAAGTGAATAGTAGGTAACACGTGATCTGTTCCTGCAAAGGAAAGACTCATCAGGGTTGTGCAGATGATTTTTTTTTTCTTTACTGAACCTGTTATTCCAGAAGCCACTCAGAGTGCTAATCCAGAGGTTGGTGTATTTATTGAGAATATTTAGCAAGAACCTGCCTGTTGCAGGGTCTCTGAATAATCAATTCTGGTGTATGCATCACGGGAATCCAGTCCCAATGGCGTGGTGTAATTGACCATGTAGCAGCCTAATTGACCTCTGTTGTCCTCCTGAGGAAGTATAACAGAGGTAGTTAGTGACGACAGAGACATTTATTAGCCTTTCGTAAGAGCAGCCTGTGCCTCATGTGTTTTGATGGTCACTTCCTCTCTGCCTGTCTCATCTCCTGGGTGTGCCCTGGAGTCATGGTTGCTGCCCTTTGGAACATCTTTAGGCATGGTCTTGTACTGCTTGTTCTGGAGGTTGTCATAGATGAGCTGTACTGAATGTGTGGCTGAATCCCACTAAAGGAAAGTTTATTCCACTTGGGTCATGTAGAATGCAATTTTATTGAAAATCCAATGTCTGAGTGCAGGATCTCTATAGTAAACGTCATTGAAAATCTGTTAGCCTTCTTGATGGAAAAACTTTTTACTTTACATAAACTGACCATACCTCCAATTTTTCAAGTGTTTCTTTTCTCATTGTTTCTGATTATATACTTGGTAGTAGACTGAGGGGAAACCACCCTTTTTTTTAAATTGAATTCTTTATTGGTACAATTTATATACATCTCAAAACCACATATAACATTGGGAAATTTGTACCAGTATATGCCACAAGTTAATTCTCATTTTTACCCATATCCCTACCCACTCCCCCCTCCTCCCCACTTTATACATGCTCTTTTATTTTCTTTCTGTATCATATTTATTCCTTCCCCTCATCACATTCCCACACCAAGTTTCCTAGAGAAATATTCCACTCTATAAAAGCTGTCCTACTTTCTAGAACTCATTTGCATCTACAGGTGTTCATGCCAAAGAGAAGATCCAGGAATTGTCTATCTGTGATCTATTGATTTCACTTATTAGTATATCCTCCAGGTGTCTCCATTTGTACCTAAATGGATCGATCTTGTCATTCTTTATGGCAGAGTAATACTCCATTTTGTAAAAAAAACCCACATCTTCTTTATCCACTCTCCAGTTGATGGACATTTGGGTTGTTTCCAAGATTGAGGTATCACGAACTGAGCTGCTATGAACAAGGGTGTACATCTGTCTTTCCAATGTGAGTTTTTAAGTTCTTTTGGGTATATTCCTAGCAGGGGGATAGCAGGGTCAAATGGGACCCGCAGTCCTAGTTTTCTGAGAAATCTCCACACAGATCTCCACAATGGTTGCACAAGTCTGCAATCCCACCAACAGTGGAGAAGGGTTCCTTTCTCCCCACAGCCAGGCCAGCATTTATCGTTGGTTGACTTTGTGATCGCAGCCATTCTTTGTGGAGTGAGGTGAAATCTCAATGTTGTTTTCATTTGCATCTCTCGAATGACCAGAGATGTTGAACATTTCTTCATATGTTTCTTGGCTGCTTTGATTTCTGCCTCTGAGAAGTGTCTGTTCATTTCAGTTGCCCATTTTTGAATTGGGTCTTTAAACTTGGGAAGGCTGATCTGTTTGAGTTCTTTATATATTGTCGATAATAGCCCTTTGTCTGATACACAGCTCGTAAAGATTTTTTCCCATGTTGTTGGTTGTCTTCTAGCAGTGCCAGCGACTTCTTTGGCTGTGCAGAAGCTTTTCAGTAGGATGAGATCCCATTTGTTGATTCTTTCTGCTAGTTCTTGTGCTAGAGAGGTTTTATTCATAAAGTCTCTGCCTAAGCCAATATCTCCAAGAGTTTTACCAAGCCTGTTTACCAGCAGGCTTATTGTTTCTGTTTTAATGTTTAAGTCTCGTATCCACTGTGAGTTTAGTTTTGTGCATGGTGAAAGAGATAGGTCTAGCTTTAGCTTTTGGCAGGCTAAAGCCCAGTTTTTCCAGCAACATTTGTTAAATAGGCTGTCTTTCTTCTATTGGGGATGTTTGGCTCCTTTGTCAAAGATAAGGTGGCTTAGTGTGTCTGGAGTTGTTTCTGAAAACCACCCTTTTTTACATCAATTTGGTTTTCTGAGGCACAGTCCTTACTAAATGATCAGTCATTTGCTTTAAGCTCTTATTCCTCAATAGATTTACCTTTTTGAAGCAGTTTTTCTTCCTCTTAAGATTCCCTTTTTAAAACAAAATACGGATTGTACGGTACATATGTTATGTTCATTTTTACCCTAACTTTAGAACACACGTGTCTGTAGTATTTCTGAGTGTTGTCCAGAAACTCAATTGTGAGGGTCCTGTGAGGGGGCGCTGTTGCCATTTGCACCTGGTGTTGGCTCAGTCCTGACTTCAGGGGCTCCAGTTGGACTCCACGTTTCCTGGTCATGGGTGGGTCCTTCCAGTGACGCCTGCCTGCCTGTCCTGCTCTGCTCCGGCTTGCGCTCTGTGCCGCCCACCTTGTCTGCATGTCGACAGCTGGCCCTTCATTCAGAGTTCTCAGTGCATGAACGGTGCTGTCCTCGTCACCACCCTTACTTTGCTAATTTTTTTTCTTCATTTGATTGCCAATACTACCAGCTTCACTGGCTTTCCTTATTGTAGCACAATAAATAAAGCATTCATGGTTTCATAATTTCTAAGCAACATGCTCCTAAACTATTTTAAATTAGTGGGGTGGGCCTTGGAGCCTTTTCAGTTTAATGGGAAAAAATGAGAATCAAGATGTATCATCTACTGCTACAAACCCTCCCTGCTGAATGTGATCATAACGTAAATATAAAATATACCAATAAAATCAATTAAAAAAAAGAGTCACTAAGGGTGGCAATTTGAAAATGGGTGAAAACTTTGCAAATGTTAAAGTATATCAGCAAAGGAGATGGCAAAAGCAGTGAAGGCCAGGGCTGGAGATTTAGCTCAGTGGTTCCAGTGCCTGCCTCGCAAGCACAAGGTCCTGAGTTCGATCCCCGGTAACCACATACAATGCTGGGCGTGGAGATTCACGCCCACCAGCAATCAATACCACATACCACAGTACCGGGCGTGGTGGCTCACGCCTGTCATCCCAGCACTCGGGAGGCAGAGGCAGGGGACTGCTGAGTTTGAGGCTTGCCTGGGCTCCATAGTGAGCTCAGGGCCAGCCTGAACTACAAAGCGAGACCCTGTCTCAAAAAAAAAAAAAAAAAAAAAAAAAGCAGTGAAGGCCAGAGCATAGGCAGACTAGGAAAAGAACTGTTTGGAGCAGAGTAAATGTGGGAATCCAAGTTAGAGATGTTCACTGCTCATGTACTGTGTTCTCAGTGGGAAGCAGACATGCTTCTCTGAAATTGGCCTGACGGATTCTCTTGGGACCATATGAGGACTGAGGGATTTGTCCTTTTGTAACTGCCTTCTCTCACTTACATGATGTAATCCTTGTGATAATTCTGATAGAATTTCCTTCTTTTTGAAGACTGAGTAGTATTCTGTTATGTAGACTTCTAGACAAATACTCAGAAGCAGAATTGTTGGATCGTATGGTATGTTTATTTGTAGAGGTCTTGGACACTTTTACATCGTTTTCCATATAGGCTGTATTGTTACATTCCACTAGTAGTGTGCAAGGGCTCCCTTCTCCCTGTACCCATACCAGCTGACAAGTGAAAGATGAATTTTTTTTTTTTTTTGAGACAGGGTCTCACTTTGTAGTTCAGGCTGGCCCCGAGCTCTCTATGGAACCTAGGCAAGCCTGGAACTCAGCAGTTCTGCCTCTGCCTCCCAAGCGCTGGGATTACAGGTGCGAGCCACCATGCTTGGCAAAGATGACATTTATTGTGGTTTAAATTTGCATTTAGTGATGTTGAGGTGCATGTGTGTGTCTGTGTGTGTCTGTGTATGTGTGTGGTGTGCATATGTGTGCATGTGTATGAGTATTGCTTGACCATTTAGTATGTCATCCTTTGAGAAGTGTCTGTTTAGGTCCATTGGCCATGCCTTAGTTAAGTGTTTACACGTGACTGAGCTGTTTGAACTCTATTTTCGATGTTTAACCTTTGTTGGCTATGTGGCTTGTGGATGTTTTCCCTCAATCTGTTGATGCATGCTGTTGTTTCCTGTCCTGCACAGAAGTTTTTTTAGTTGGGTGTAACCCTGTTTATCTGTTTTTGCTTTTGTTGATTGCACTTTTGAGATCAAACTCAAAAAATTATTCTCCAGACCCATGATGTGTACTTTCCTCTCTCAGTTTTCCTCTGGTGGTTTTATATTTTTTAGTCTTATGGTTAAGTTCTTAACACATTTTAAATTGGTTTTGTATATGGTATGAGGGTCCAGTTTTATTCTTCTACATGTACATATCCAAAACTTACATCTGTGAAGGGCATCACTGTTGAAGAACCTCTCTTTCCCCCATGTTTGTCAACAGCCCATTGACTGTACATGTATGGGGTTTGTTTATGGACCCCATCTGTATTTCATGATTGATGTGCCCCCCTGCCAGTGCTATGTTAATAGTAATTACTATGGCCTTTCAATTATAAAAATACACTTTCTTTTTTTAATCATTAAAAAGATGTTGAATTTTGTCAAATGCTTCCTCTGTGTCTAGTGAGATTATTTTATGTGTTGATCTGTTAATGTAATGTCTCATTTATTTTTCATATTTTCATGATTACAGTACATATTAATTTTACAGCATACTAGATTTTAGTGTAGGATTTTCTCATGCATGTAATGACATTTTGATAATATCCATGATTTATATGCACTGAACCATCAGCCATGTACCCAAGGGATAAATTTCATTTAGTCATCATGATGATTTAAACATATTTATTGAATTTTTTTGCTAACATTTTGTTGAAATTTTCCCATCTGGGTTTATCAAAGATATTGATCTATAATTTTTCTTTTCTTGTAAAGTCCTTGTCTGGCTTTGGTATCTGGGCAGTGCAGTTTGCAAAAGGAGTTTAAAAGTATTCCATCCTCTTTGTTTCTTGGGGAAAGGTACAGTTTGATAAAGATAAATTTTACATTTTGAATTTATCTGTAGCATTTAGCTATGATGTGCTTAGCCTCAGACTTTTTTTATTTTTATTTCAGGGTTTCGCTTTGTAGTTCAGGCTGGCCCTGAGCTCTCTCTGTAACCCAGGCAAACCTTGAACTCTGCAATCCTCTTGCCTCTGCCTCCCAAGTGCTGGGATTACAGGTGTGAGCCACCATGCGCAGTGCCTCAGACTTTAATGGCAAACTTTTTGTTACTGATTCAATGTCTTTTCACATTATTTGTCCATTAAAAATTTTCTGTTTTCTACATGGCTCTGTCTTGGTATGTTGCATATATCTTGAGTTAATCCATTTTTTCTATGTTATCTGATTTATTGCAGTGTAATTGTTCACAATAGTCTATTATGGCTGTACAGTCTTATTTCATTTGAGTCCTCTCATTTCTTTTTTTCTTTTTGGTGGTACCAGGGATTGAACTCAGGCCCTGTGCTTCCAAGGTAGATGTGGTACCACTTGAGCTAAATCCCTGGCCCTTGGGTCTTCTCATTTCTTAGTCTAGCCAAATGATTGTTAATTTTGTTTTCAAAAAATTCAGTTTCAGGTGTGTGTTCCCAGCAAGTGTGAAGTCCTCAGTTCAATCTCTGTACTGAAAAAAAAAAATGCAGTTTCGTTCATTTTTTTCTGTTACTTTTCTAGTCTCTCATTTATTTCTGCTCTGCTATTTGTCATTTTTTTCTTCTTTCTGCTAACTTTGGGGTTGGTCCATTCTTTTTCTAATTCCTTGAAGTGTAACAAATTATTTGAAATCTTTCTTTTTTTATTTCCATGTAATTGTTTATTTCTATGAACTTTCCTTTTAGAAGTGGCTGTGGTGCATTCTTTGAGTTTTGAAATGTTGGTTTCAATTTTTCAAAAATAACATATTAGTTTATTGGTATATTTTAGGTATTCATAATGTTCCCATTCATCATAGGGAATCTGTACCCACCCATACATGATGTATCTTGATTTGTATTTTTTTCTCTTCTTCTGTCCTCTCTTTAAACCTTCTTCATCTCCTTATTTACAAAAGTTTTGTTTCCGTTTTTCCTTTTTTCTCATTTTATTCTTTTTCCTTCCTTCCTTTTCCCTAATTCTCCTTCCCATTCCCCTCCCTAGTTCTCCTTCCCATTTGAACATTTTCTTTCTATTTCACAATATCTATTATATATTTTGATTTCAGTTTCTCACTCCAGAGAAACAGTTTGGTATTTATATGTGTGTCTTATTTATTTCTCTGAGTGAGTATGGCCTCTAGCTGCATCAATTTAGCTATAAATATGTCAAGTTTATCTTGGTTTTCTGCTTTTAATTCTTTCAGGAAGACACCAAGGGGGGAATAGCTGGGTCAAATGGAACTTCTAGTCTTAGTTTTATGAGGAATCCCCACAGTGATTTTCACAGAAGTTGTACCAGTTTACACTCCTACTGGCAGTGAAGAATGGTTCCTTTTTCCCTAAAACCCTGTGAGGACTTGTTATTGGTTGATTTCTTTATTTGTTTGTTCTTTTCTTTTGCAGTACCAGTAATTGAACTCAGGACCTTGTGCTTGCCAGGCAGGCATGAGTTAAAGTCACTGAGTTAAATCCTGATCCAGTTGGCCAATTTTTTGATATCGGTCAGTCTTTCTAGAGTGAGATGGAATCTCAGCATTGGATTTTTTTTTTTGACATCTCTTGAAGATCAGTGTTGTTGAACATTTTCTCATATATTTATTTGCTATTTCTACTTAGTACTCCTTTGGGGAAAAGCTGGTGAATTTTTTATTCCCTACACTGTGGGTTGTCTCTTCACTCTGTTAGTGCTTTCAATCTAAAATCATGAACAAGACAAGGATGTTCACTGCATCACTCTTGTTCAATATAGTTCTGGAAACATTAGCTACAGCAATTAAACAAGAGAAAGAAATGAAAGGAATAAGGATAGGAAAGGAAGAAGTTAACTTATCATTACTTTTAGATGACATAGTACTCTACATAAAAGACCCCAAAACTCCACTAAAAGACTTCTTGACTTGATAACCAAATTCAGTAGTTAACAGGATACAGGGTCAGCAGTCAAAATCAATAGCATTCATGTACATGAATAACAAACTCACTAGGAGAAGAATTCTTTCAGAATTGCATAGAAAAAAATGAAATACCTAGCAGTCATCCTAATGAAGTAAAAGACTTCTACATTGAAAACTACAGTACTCTGAAAAAAATAGATTGAAGAAGATATCAGAATATTTAAAGATATCCCTTGCTTTTGTATAGGAAGAGTGAATATAGTGAAAATGACCATATTTACAAAACTGTTATACAGATTTAATGCAATCTTAGCCAAAATTCCTGCAGTGTATCTCACAGAATTAGAGAAGACAATGCTAAAATTTGTTTGGAACCAGAAGAGACCAAGAATAGCAAAGGCAATTGTAGACAACAAAGACAAGGCAAGAGGGATCACAAGAGGGATTCCTGACTTGAAATTATACTACAAAACCACTGTGATAAAAACAAAGCAAAACAAAACAAAAAAACCAATAGCATGGTAATGGCTCCCAAACAAACTCAAGGATCAGTGGAACAGATTGGAAGACACAAGGACAACTGCAGATATACTCAGCCAATTTACCTTTGACAATGGAGCCAAACCCTTAACTGGAATAAAGACAGCCTCTGTAATAAGTGGTGCTGGAAAAACTAAACCTTGACTTGCCAAAGATTAAAACTAGACCCATATCTTTCACCATGGACTAAACTAAAATTGAAGTGGATTAAGGATCTAAATATTAAAACAGAAACACTAAATCTCCTGGAAGATAGAATAGGTAGGACTCTTAAAGACATTGGTGTAAGCAAAGACTTTATGAACAAAATCCCAGTCAAACAAGAACTATAATAATCTACAACTAGGATCTCATTAAGAAGCTTTTAGACAGCAAGAGAAACCACCAAGTGTATGCCTCAATTTTGGTCAAAAGATTTAAAAAATTTTTTCCTTGTAGTTTTTTCCTTGATCCACCAGTTGTTCATTAGGGTTGGAAAGATACTAGACATAATTTTATTCTTAGATTTGCTGAGGCTTCGTCTGTGCCTTAGCTAACATGGGATCCTTGCTAGAGGTTGTACCATGTGAACACATTAAGAATGTGTACTCTGCAGTTGAGTGGGATGTGATGTATCTCTCTTGGGTCCACTTGGCCTAAAGTGTTGCTTATTTCAGTATTTCCTTTGTTCATTTGCTGTCTGAGTGATTTTACTGTGGTGAGAAGTAGGTATTAAATATTACTATGGTGTTGTCTATCAGCACTTTAGATCCTTAAGTATTTATTGTACATATTAGGATGCTCTGATGTTGGATGAATGTACGTTTAAATTTTTTTATATCCTCTTCATGAGTTTTCCTTTTCAGTCATTACATAATGTACTTTCATGTCTCTCTGTTACTTAAACTTTGTCTTATATAATTATATGTGCTATCGAAGTGAGCACAACTTTGTCTCACTTTATTTTTGCTTTGGTTTCCACAAAATTCTTCAGTGTTTAGTATTCTCTTTTGAACTCCATTCTGTGTCTCTGCAAATTGTCATTATAAAAAATTCTAATCCTCAAACGAATAGATTGTGTCATCTTTGTAGAGTTTCCCAGACTTGACCTACTCTGTAACCTCTTCCTTTGCCTCCGAAAATGAGACCAAGGCTTTTTCTTCAGATACCCTCTCACTTTTTCAGTTATAACCCAAAGTATTTTTTTCTCTTCTACTTTCTCACCCCTTCAGCTTCCCCAAGGCTTTTGATCTGTCTGTTTGTTGGGCCTCCACATCTGTATTCTCTAGGAGCCGATTTATTTCTTTGTCTGCCTCGATTTATTTCACATCTACCAGTGCCTTCCGGATCATCTTGCCAGCAGTGCTATGTTCAGGATTCATTAGCACAGTCTTATTTCCCTCTGCGGCTCACTAATCAAGATGGATGTAGCATAATTTTAGCAGCTACTCTTTTCCTAGCTTAAAAAGTTCTCTTCTGATGACTCCATTTTATATTCAACCAATTATAACGTAATTTCACAAGTATTTTTTACGTGCCAGGTGGTTATCTGAGGATTTGTACTCTGGTGTACTCTGACATCGTTCTATCTGGGAAATTGCTTTAAAGAATATAATTAACTGCTAGACAGTGTCTAGTTTCTATACTTTTATGTATTTTTAATTTTGTGCTGAATATTATATGGTGTGGTAATAGGATCATTTTTCTTATGGTACATTGAAAGTATTTTAAAGTACAGTCCTTTAATTTTTAGAACTAAAATGCACCTTTTGATCGTTTAATGTTTTATCTTTTTATTTAGTGTACAGGGAAATAGAGGACAAAGAAGCTGGGTGACTTGCACAGAGACGTTCCTTTTCCCTTCCCCTTACTGACAAACACTCAAAAAGCACTCTTATAGGCCTTACCTAATGATTTTGATTTGTGAGTGTGGATAGGAAATATGGTCTTTTGAATCCTTTGCTTTAACCAAACTGGTTCATGCACAATTTTATGAAATATTTTTTTGTCTTTAACCACCTCATATATAAAAAATGTCATAGCCAGATTTTACTTTGTATATTACTTTCCCTTTACATTTTCTTTTTTATTGAATTCTTTATTGATACATTTTATATACAGCTCACAATTACACACATCGGGGAATTTGTACCAGTATATGACACAAGTTAATTCTCATTTTTATCCACATCCCTACCCACCCACAACCCCCCACCCCTTTTATACATGCTCTTTTATTTTCTTTCCAAGTCATATTTATTCTTTTCCCTCATTACATTCACACTCCAAATTCCCTTTGAATATTTCCTATTTTACAAAAACTATCATACATTCTAGAACTCACTTACATCTACAGGTTCTCATGGCAGAGAAAAGATCTGGTATTTGTTATCTGTGATATATTTATTTCACTTATTAGTGATTTTCTTTAGGAAAGTCATCACGCTGTGTTCCGCTATAGAATTCTGTGGTGAAATCCACCTAACATAGAATGTGTTCAGTGTTATATTTGAAGTTTTGTGATAGACTGCTTGGACTACCAATTTTTTTCCCACCTCAAGCCTCTTTTTCATGTGTTTTCTGTGATTCCTTCCATCTACATGTGGAAACTGTTTCTCTAACTCCCCTAGAGTTGAGCTGACTTGTGACTTTTCTTGACCAGTAGAATGTGACAAAAATGACATCACACAGATTTCAGGGTCTAGAGACAGGGGTCCTCACTGCTCTGGCTTGCAGGAAGGGGAGAGGCTTCTGGTGAAGAAGTGGGCTCTGGCCACAGGAGCTGCCAACTCCAGATATCAGAGAGGCCTACAAGCATCATCCTGCTCTTCATCAATCATCAAATACAGTCGCATGAAGGAGGAATTAGTTTTTAAAAATAATGACATTCTGAGTCACGAAATTTGGAATGGTTTGTCAGGCAGCACTATTGTTTTGGTTATAAGGATCACTTACTCTATTTCCTCTTCTATTTCCTCTATTATGCCATTATGTTTCATTCTCATTACCCCTTATAAATTAAGTGGTTTTATGTCTTTGGTGCTAATTGGTATTTTCCTTCCTATCTAAAATATTTAAAAATTTTCTTGATGTGAGATAAACACATACATTGGAAAATGCTTAAAATGTCAATATAAAGGTTACAGCAAATTATCAACATTGGTAATGACCACTCAGCTTAAGAAACTAAACATTGTCAGGACCCTAGTCACACGCTCTTCCCATCAGAGTCCTGTGTCACACGTAGAGGTAGCAGCAGCCTGACTTTAGCGTACTGTAGTTCTTAGGCCTTTCTTACCACTCCTTGGGCATGTGGAAACAGTAAGGTAGTGGGTGGCCTCTCGCTCCTGGCTTCACTTGCTGAGCGTTCTTTCCATGAAATAGTCACACCGGGAACACCAGTGAGTTCTCAGGCCATTTTTGTGTAGATTTCATACTCTGAATATATCTGTGTCAGACCTATTATTGATGGGTGGATGGGTTATTTATAGTTTTGGTCTATTATGAATAATTCTGTCGAGCACATTCTTACGCATATATTCTGGAAAAATATATATGACAGATTTTAAAGGTATATGCTTAGGAGTAGAATTTCTGGGTAACAAATGATTGTCACTTTTTGTTAGTTGCACAATAAAGATCAAGGTCTTGTGATAATAAATCATTTTAAATTGTGTTGTGTTGAGTTTTCTTGAGGTTAGAATAGTTGGGTTATCACCTCCTTCTAGGCAACTGATAGTAAGGACAGTCTCAGGACAGGAGGTGAAGTATGATGCAAGCCATGGAAGATGGAAAGCATTGAGACAGGTAAAGGATTAGAATGCTTCGAGAGGGAAATCTCTGCTTAAATTTGGTGAGATTATAGTAGAGAACCTTAGATTTTCAGGAGTTTATAACACTTTTTACATTGTTGACCCCCAAATGAACCTGTAACAATGATTTATATTTTATCTACATCATGAGGAAAGCAATAGGGCAACTTGGGGACTGTTGACTGATCTTTGGTCATATAAAAAGTTGGACACATGGTTTTAGGGCTGAGATTTCCTTTGGCCATTTCTTCAAAGCAAAAGGGAGATACTGACATTACCAAAAGAGAAGGAAAAAGAAATCTGTCAGAAATGGAGAATGAGAATAAGAAACCTTTTGTTCAGCCAAATTAAAGACTCTGTATCTATGAAAAACAGTGATGACTGTAAGATTGGCATAGTGTAACAACCATGGCAATTTGAGTTTCTCTCTGTGTACAGAATGTGCTGTAAGTGGGTCAGTGAGCTGTAATCAAACATGGTGGAGCTGAGGAATAGTGTCTGTGTGTTCAGTCACATGATTGCTTTGCTGGGAGGCACTCTGCCAAGCCAGCCATGCCACTGTTCTCCCTGTGCCCGGCTGACCTCAAGACATAGGCAGAAGGCTATGGCTTACTGAGTGCTTTTTGCTGGCTACCTGAGGAAGTTGAAAACTGGAGAATTTAATTCAGATTTGCCAGTATGGCGTTGATCTTATAAGAAGGCAATTTTAAGCAATTGATTGGGGAAGGATTGAGGGGTTGTTGGCTTCATTTGGGATCATTTTGGATAGGGTTGTTTTCCCAAGTAGACTGAAGTAGTATTTGTGACAGGCTGTTGTTGAGGATGCTTTTAACATGCAGAACAAAACCTCATTTACTGACTAATGTGATCTGGGGATTTGTAGGCTGTTTGCACAGGTATGCAGCCTACGTTATTCCCTGCAGGTCTATGAACCTTACTGATTTGATTTTGTGTGTTATTTCTGAATGTTTGCCGGATGTATGGAATTGGTAATGGTTTTAAACTTTTGGTATTATGCTTTTCCTGGAAAACAAAGTGAGCTTTTCATGCTTGAGTAAACACATTGACGTATTATGAAACTGTCAGACTCTGTGAACAATTGGCATAAGCGCAATTATTCAAATATGTGGTTCTTTTCAATGGCTTCTGTGTTCACCGAGGCTTTAGTACAACTAGTATAAAGAAATTTCAGTACTTTCCTAAAAAACTGAATCTTCACTGTATGATTAAAGAAATCTAAAGGCTTAGTTCTTTTGTTGAGCATTTTCTTCATTATCATTTATAGCTAATTGTAGTAATTATTTGTTTGGATTCAGAGTTTATTTGTACTTTTTGAGAGAGGTTTTCACTGTGGAATGCAGGCTGGCCTTGAACTCAGTGATCTTCCTGCCTCAGCCTTCCTGTGCTGGGGTTACCATGCCGGCGTCCATTTGTTTCATTTAAAAATCAAACAGTCCTTGTCACTTGACATGAGTATCTCCCTGTTGTCCCCTTTGATACAGTGTCCCAGAAACAACTTTGTTTTTAGTTATGTTTAAATGGTAAATCTTTTTCAAGTAATAGGATCTTTATAATGGTTATTTGCCTAATAATTATTTAATAGTGTGCCCATTTGATACGTTTTCTAGCTTTTCATTTTTACAGATAATGCAGTGATGTAAATATGTACTTGTACATTGTAATTTTTCTTATTCTCAGTTGTATTGCAAGGACAGATGCCCCAGAAATAACTCAGTGGACTTGTAAACATCTAATTTGTCATGTATTGCCCTATTTCTTTCTAAAAGACACTGTATTCTTATGTAAGTATCAATTCCTTTACTAGTACAAGAGAGAAAATGCCTATTATATGTTAGTGTCTGACAGAATTAACGTTTGGATCATCCTGAGATCTTAGAGGAGACTTTCACTTTTGCAAATTTAATTTCCATTTTTAGCAGAGTAACATGCATTTGAGAAATCCAGTACCCTGTGTAGTGTGACAGGGGGGAACAGCAGCCTTTATCTTCTCCATGTGCCTGGCTCTTGGTGGCTTTGGGAAACCCTAGCTCTTAGCTGTTGGTATGCATATAAGTATTATAAGTATTATTTATAATTGAATCATGTTTAGACTTTGATCATATCTTCTTACATTTTTTATATTACTCTAGCATTAATGCTTGTCCCTTTTGCTTGCTTTGCTTCCTATACTACTGTTTTTTCATTTGTCATTCAACATTCTAGCAGAGTTGTAGATCTCTTGATATCGCCACACATACCAGATAACCCTTATACATACGTGTCTGACTCATTTACTCCAGAACTCCCCCTGGGAGCCTCTGTGTTTTGCACCAGCGTGACTGAGTTGTGCTGAAGGTCTGCAGCTCAGCTGACACCTTGGAATTCCCTTTGCGATTTAGCCTCGTGAGTTTCTTTTGTCTTTCTCTGTCTTGTTGATTCTGTTTCTTAGAGCTCCCATTTTTCTTTTGAAGTTTCCATTTAATGGATTCCCAAGAAAGATGCATGGAAGGCAGTGTGTTTTGCATCCCTATGTGTCTGAAGATGTCTCTGCCCTCCTCTACTCGATTGATGGCGTGGCCAGGTGCTTGCATTCAGATGGGGCGTTTGGGAGGGGCTTACTTTTACTTTCTGTGTTCTGATTCTCAATTCTTTGTTAGATCTTTTCCTTTTCCCCATTTTTTGAGAGCTTTGAGAATCTTATTATTTTGGAGTTCTTTTTATACACTGTTCTTGGTTGCATCTTTTTCATCTATTCTATTGTCCAGATAGTGTGCTCTTTTGAACCAGAAAATCACATTCTGCCTTATCCTGTGTTTTCTCCTTTGCACTAGTTTTACATGGATGCAGTACTTGGTGGACTGATTTTTTTTTTCTCATTTCTCCCATTTCTACATCTCATTGCCTTTGGAAAATTTTATAAACTTTATTATTATTATTCATTATTTATTTTTTTTTTGAGACAGGGTCTCGTTTTGTAGTTCAGGCTGGCCCTCAGCTCACTGTGTAGCCCAGGCAAGCCTGGAACTCAGCAACCCTCCTGTCTCTGCCTCCCGAGTGCTCGGATTACAGGCATGAACCACCACGCCTGCCACTGTGTTATGTGGTATTGATTGCTGGTGTGTGTGAGTCATCACACCCAGCATTGTATGTGGTTATCAGGATCGAACTCAGGACCTTGCACTTGCAAGGCAGGCACCGGAACCACTGAGCTAAATTTCTGGCCCAACTTTATTATTTTTTTAACCTCTTCTATTAGGTTGTTTGGTTGATACTACTGTGTTTTAAATTTCTAAGAGCTTATTTCCAATTCTTCAAATCTTGTTTTTTATGACATCATGTTGTTGCATTCTGATTTTTAGAGGTTATTGATTATTACATTTCCTTATGTGCAATAATTTGTTTTATAAATTTCTTTTTAACACATTTAGTTAGCTGTTTCATACATATTTTATTTTATTTCTTTGAGACGGAGTCTTGCTTTGTAGTTCAGGCTGGCCCTGAGCTCACTGTGTAGCCCAGGCAAGACTTAAACTCAGCAGTCCTCCTGTCTCTGCCTTCTGAGTGCTGGGATTATAGGCATGAACCACCACGCCCAGCATTGTGATACATGGTACTGATTGCTGGTGGGCATGAGTCACCATGCCTGGTATTGGTGTATGTGGTTACCCAGGATCAAACCAGGGACCTTGTGCTTGCTAGGCAGGCTCTGTTACCACTGAGCTAAATCTATGGCCCTGTTTCATACGTTTACC
The DNA here is from genome assembly GCA_004025085.1 of Thryonomys swinderianus. Lineage (NCBI taxonomy): Eukaryota > Metazoa > Chordata > Mammalia > Rodentia > Thryonomyidae > Thryonomys > Thryonomys swinderianus. The sequence continues at coordinate 13,960 of PVIC010017219.1, read as the reverse complement.
TGACATTGAAGGTAAATGTAATTTCCCAAAGTAGAAGATGTGGTTAACCATCTACTGGATGACTTATTTTCATTAAGTTGAAAATTTTATTTTTAAAGATTGATAGGAAGTTGCAAAAATAGAATTGGGAGGTTCTTTGTATTCCGATAATGTCAATGATAGCATTTTTACATGACTGTAGCACACTAACAAAACCAGCAAATTGACATTGGTACAACCTTTGTTTGCAGAGACATGCTGCTTTAAATTTTGTTAACCAGAGCCTTATATTGCAGACACATGTGAAATCTATGCAAATCTCTTTTATCTTTCAGCAATTTTTCCAGCTAGTCAAATTACGCAAGCTTGGACTTAGTGATAATGAGATTCAGCGGCTCCCTCCAGAAATCGCGAACTTCATGCAGCTGGTAGAACTTGACGTGTCTCGAAATGGTAAGACCAAGATCTCACATGGGTTGTCCCTGTGTCTCTTTTGATGCTGGGGACTTTTTTGTATCTATAATTGTATACATGTTCTAGGAGGTGCTGCCAGTGGTAATTAGGGGAAAGCTGTGTATGCACGTGTGTGAAAATTAACACCACTTTTTATAGTTCAGTCAACTTACAAGTATTTATCAAAAAATATTCATGCCAGAACTTTTAGAAGACACCTCTTTCCAAGGAGATTCAGTCTGACTGGTGAGGTGGCCCCCTCACGTGATCTTGACGCAGTGGCTGTGGTAAGCGCCTCGAGGTGCACAGGGTCTGAGATCTGCCCTGGGAAGTGCAGTGGCTGGTGCCATGTGCCTGTGGGGAGCGGACCTGTTCACTCTGGGCAGCTTCTGTCAGCTCCGTTTATTTCTGATGAAGTTGGTTGTGGTTCTGCTCACTTGAGTTTCTGTGGGCTCTGTGTGTGTGTGTGTGTGTGTGTGTGTGTGTTTATTTTGATTTCTAAATTTTATAAAATTTTCAACAGGGTATTTATATGTAAACACCTTTCCTTTCAAGTGGGCATCCTGGGTGAAGTCGTGTGTTTTAGGCCCTTGCCCTCCCTGTGGCATCTGTGGCTAGTGAAGAACAAGTGGCTATTCCCACGGCCGTCTCCGGTGATAGCATCAATTTCTATGTGCACCTGGGCATAATTTCCTCAGGATAGGCCCAAGTAGAATATGGATTATTAGAAAAGGGCGGTCCTTTTATTTCTCTTGGATTATATCACAGTTTTGTTTTGTTTGCTTTTACTTTCCTTCAGAAATCTGTAACTTTAAAACTGTTTTTTCTGTAAACTTCAGGTCTGTATATTTCAGCCTGTTTCTGTGGCAGGAGCCCCAGGGGTCCAGATATAGCATTCTTCTCCGGATCGCCCTGGAGCTTCGTGGCCTGGGAGGGGTGTACACGTATTGCCAAGTCTGGTCCTGCTCCCAGCACCCAAGTTCTTGATGAGCAGCAATTTTGAACCTGGCATTAGGAAAGAAAACTAAGCAGGGGTCCAGGAATACTTGAGAGAGAGAGGAGAGAACTGTTACTGCGATAGATGCTTCTGGAAAGTCGGCTCTGGAAGGGTGCTACCAATCCCTGTGTCCCCAGAGTTCCAGACAGCTCTTCTTTACAGCCCCCTGTGGCTGGAAGAAAGGCTCACTCCTCTTCTCATGTGTCATTTTACATTCCAGCATGTGGATAAAAAAAGCTAAGTGTTGCTGAAGTCAGCCCTTAGACACAAGAGTATTTCCTGTCTTTGGGATACCTGTGTACCCAGTGCACAGTAACTTTCTCATTTCCTACCTTCCCTTCTACATGTGCTGGAGTTTTTTGAAGGCTCCTTCAGATCGTTGACCTTCTCAGGCTCCTTTAGAGATGCTGAGGGGTATAATCTGTGCCTTTCCCACTGGGGTGCCTTCCTCTGGCTTGGCGGCACGGAGGGTGTCCGCGGTGGGAGTTCCGGGGGAAGCAGGATGGAAAATGGCTGGGTGCGGGCTTCCTTTGAGGTGCCATAAAACTGCACAGATGACAAAGCGCAACAAGTTCATCGTCTGCTGCCGTGAACAGGAACTTCGGTCTTGGGCCATTTCCAGGATAGGAGGATCTCACTGTGCTTCCTTTCCCATTTTCGTTTGGCAGATGAAACCACATCAGTGTGAATTTCGAGCACTGAGTGGATAAGTAAGCCATGATGCCTGCGGTTTTCCAGGCAGTGGGGCACCTGCTTTGTAGAGAGGCGGATATATGTGGGTCTGGGCCTGGCTACTGGGGCCTCATTGCCCTCTCGTCAGAAGTTGATTCTTGGGGCTCCTGCCCAGCCCCAGGTTTTGCGGGGCCGTCACCAGGGCTGTCAGCTGTCTTGATAGGATTTTCATTGTTGGCCTCAGCTCCCAATTGCGTGAGAAGCAATGCTTTGACAGCAGAGGGGCAGGTGTTGGTATCGGACCACTCTGCCCACTGGATTAGCGCTTGTCCGTGGGAGTGTGTAGTGGATGCCTGAGGACTGTGCCAGAATGTGCACTGCATTGCAGGGTGTGGAGGGGGCCTCGAGTCTCTCTAGCTGAGATACTCACAGGTGATGCCAGCCCTGCTGGGATGCCAGCTACACAGGGTGGCAGAGTCACTTTCCTGCTGCGCCTCCAGGGTGTGAAAGGCTGAGTTCTACGGCCCTGTCACCCCCTTGCCCTTCTGTGGGGGAGGCAGGAAGTCTCCAGGGTCTTCGTGACTCAAGGGTAGGATGCCAGGATGGACCGAAGGCCAAGTCTGTTTGGGTTCCAGGAGCAAAATCAGACCTTTCCTGATAATTCTTTTCTCAAGTAAGAAAAGACCTGTTTTGTGTTTCTGTCCAAAAATATCTAAATGAAGGGAGAAAAGTTTTCTTATTTCGTGGGCCGGAGAGAACTGCCAAGACCTCCAAACACTGGCTTTTCGTGGCTTTGTGTTCTGCTATTTTTGGCACCAAATCAAGAGAAAGCATGCTGTTTTCCAAAAGACAAGGGGGAGTTGAGAGGAAAAGGGGTGTAGAAAGAGGGAGCCCTTGTCAGTTGCCTAGGTGGTGACAGTTTTTCCTGAGCTCCCCAGGAATGACTACCTGAGTGCTGCAGAGAAGCCTGGGCTGAGCCCGGCTTTGGCACTGCCAGGCTGTGCTTTACCAAGAAATGCAATGAGGAGGCCCTACTTCCTATACAAGACCAGTCCAAGTGGAAGGAAACAGTGTTCCTGCCACCCTCTAAGTAGGTAGGAAATACATGCTTTTCAGGCAGGTGGCCAAACATACATGGAAAAAGAAACAAGGTGGTTTTCTCTGAGCAGAGGTTGAATAATGTTGCCATACTGTACGAAATAGATATCCGAATAGTTGTTACAGTTTTGTCTGTAAAGTTGTACAGACGTAGGCCAAGGTATTTCACCATTTTCTGTTGTGAGGTGTGTAGGCTGCACGGCCTGGGCTTCCTGTTTCCCCAACTCCCTGGTCCTTGTCCACCCTCTTGTGTGGACGGATCATCCTGCAGCAGATTCTGGCTCTCCAGGAATCTAGGGCAGACTTAATGCATCATGAATCCTGCCCCGAAGGATTGTAATTTGAATTTCATAGTCTGATGCTATAATTTGACTTACATCACAGTACTGTATCATTTTCCATTTAGAGTAGTTTTCCCCAAACTGCAACATACTGCTAGAGATGAATTTTAGTGAGACTACAGAACCACAATTTTTAATATTACATCATGGTGAGAAAATTATCCTTCTCCACATTTTATTCATTTTGTGTTGCCTTCTATGAAAGTGTGTAAGACTATATGGTATTTATGCTACTTTCATCTTCTATTTCTGGTGGTGATAATAGCTTTGTATTCATGTTAGGAATTTAAACAGATTGCTTCCTCTAAAAACAAATCTTACATTTGTACAAGCCATTTTAAAGCAAGGGGCAAGTAATCAGGAATGCAGGGGCCATATGAAGACGGCAGAGCTTGTGCAGGCGGATTCAGGATAGCAGGTTAAGTATTAGCATATTCCCCTGGAGAAGACGGGGCTTATTATTCTTACCAGGGAAATAATTCTGCGTATAGAAAAACGCTGGCCAGAGATCATAGCCCTTGGCTAATTACTTTGCAAGCTTGAGTTAAGGACTTAAAAGTAAAAAAAGCATCAGTACAGATTATCATTAGCATAGGACAGCAGTGCAGGGGAGCAGACCGCCGTCAGCCAGGCCACCTCCCTGCTAGTTTTGAGAGGTCAGGCCCTGGTTGAGCCTGGGATGCTTATCAGGGTCTGCTCTTCTGAAGCTCTCAGCTTGATTAATAAAGTTTGAGACCTACCTTGAAGCCTCCTAAAAAGACCCCTTGTTTACTTCTAGAGGATGCCTTGAAAAAGCTTTTGTTGGAAAGGAGGAAGTCTAATGTGGCTTGACATCGTCCTACTTTGTTATGGGCAATTTGCTTTTCCCCTTGTAGTGATGACATACACCCACAGTGCTTTGCGGCAGAAGCCAAGTTTACGACGCAGACCGCAGAATCCCTGCAGGGAAGCCACCCTGCTCCCTTCCCGCTAATGCCTTCCTGAGGCCTGGGGTCAGCACTGTGTTCCACACACTGCCTGGGTGACCAGACTGAACACACTGCAGGGGAAGTGTTCTTTGTCACCGACAGTGTTGGGGTACCCAGGAGACAGCCAGCGGAGGGGAGCCAGCACTGTGCCCATCTGTGCCCGTCCGCCTTACGGAGGGGACAGGACTCGGCTCGGAGCTTGCTCCTGGGCCTTGCGGGGCCTCCTTGCCTTCATCACCAGCCTTTTCTCTACTCTCACCTTCACCTTCTCTTGAGTCGGTGAGAGGAATTAATGCAGAAAAAATTGCTTTCTGCTCACCTAGTAACAGTAAAATACTACTTTGCTTTAATTTCAGATTATAGTAATTGTTTTTAAAGGAGTGATGGAAACGAATTGGGCTTCTTTCATGTTTCCCAGGCATCTTCTCTTGCTACAAACTATATTTTTCAGGAAGCATTTTTACATATGAAGATGTATAGAAATCATGTCAGACACTCCAAACATCAACTGATAAACGTCATAAACAGACCCTTGTTACTGAGCATGTTTTATACTTTTCGCTTCCTTTTTTTCTTGCCATTCACCATTTTCCTTTTCTCTTCCTGGAGTGTCACTAAGTTGCTAACATCCACATGCTGTGAACACGTGCAGGGAAGGCTGAACTGTCCTTATTCTTTATTGTACTTGCATGGTTAATATTCTTTTTTCTTTTTTGCTTTTTGGAGACAGGGTCTCGCTTTGTAGTTCAGGCTGGCCCTGAGCTCACTATGGTGCCCAGGCAAGCCGCCGCGAACTCAGCAATCCTCCTGTCTCTGCCTCCCGAGTGCTGGGATTACAGGTGTGAGCCACCACGTCCGGCACTGTGGTATGCGGTGTTGATTGTTGGTGGGCCTGTCTCCACGCCCAGCATTCTATGTGGTTACTGGGGATCGAACTCAGGACCTTCCACTTACGAGGCAGGCGCCAGAACCACTGAGCTAACCCTCCGGCCCAAATATTCTTTTATTAGAAAAGTTATAATGACTTAATCCAGTTTACATGTCTTGCTTTTGTATTTTTTCTTTTTTAAATTAGCAGGTCTGTAACAAAGAGATCTGAGTTTGAAAACAACACCTCTGAATATATTTTTCAGGTCATCCAGTTCTTTCTTTAATTATAAGTTCTCAAAATGTTTTGTCTGTTGGAAGTAGCTCCTTGTGTTTTCCCTCTGTACCCCAATCATTCTCCTGGCCTTTATGTGCTATATTTTGTAGTAGATCCTGATTTTCCCATAGGGTGGGGCATTTGCGCTTTACAGGCTCACTCCCTGAAGTAAAAATAATTGTATTGGTTTCTCCTGAGCAAAACAAAACCCCCACGTATAGAGACTGTTCCTGCTCCCATTTATTTCCTGCAGTTTCTGCCACATGCCGGTGACAGTGTCTGGCCCTGAAGTGGAGCAGAGTGAGCACGGGCTTCGTTCTCATCGTGGTGTCCTCTGTCCTGTCTGCGCTTCTGTCTCCTGCCTCTGGCTGAGCAGAAGGGAAACAGCAAGAAGTTTCCTGTTCCCCCTGCCTTTGCCCTCTGAGTCCCCGTATTGATGGGGAGTGTGCCTGCCTCAGAGACACCCTCATGCACACGCTCAGAGGTGATGTCTGACTCGACCCGCTGTGGTGCATGTGTGTTGACATGTCACATTAACATCATACCTAGTGAGCACACACACTACCCCCGCCGCATCCAACCAACCTCTTGTAGGAACTCAGATGCATGCCTGGGAGAATGCCCAGCTGTCTCTTCACGTATGCACAGAAGTGCTTCACATGGGGGGCATCAGTTAAGGAGACCAGTGGCCACAGATTAGCTAACAGCATAAAGCCCACATGCGGATGTGTGGCTTTCATTTGACTTTTTAAAGACAACCTAGTAGTATATATTAAAAATTAAAATGGGGCTGGGTGTGGTGGCTCACGCCTGTCATCCCAGCACTCGGGAGGCAGAGACAGGAGGATTGCTGAGTTCGAGGCTTGCCTGGGCTACATAATGAGCTCAGGGCCAGCCTGAACTACAAAGCGAGACCTTGTCTAAAAAAAAAAAAAAAAAGTCTGCATGTAAAGTAGCACTCAGTGTCTTGTGCATCCTGTTTTCTTTCATTCTGAATCAGGAATATCTGAAGTAGGACTGAGCCTGAGAGGACGGTGTGGCTGGGGCCTGGGGGACAGAGCAGTGTAGCCAGGTGGTTTCTCCTGAGGTGCTGTCTCTATACCATGGGCACGTGCCTGCCTCATGTGGATGCACACATGTCTCATTTGACCCACACACCAGGCCTGTGAGGTGTGCGTGTGACAGGGCATGTGGGGAGGAGGAGACGGCCATCTGAAGAAATTGCACCGTGCAGTTCATCCTCCCGGTCAGAGCTGGGCTGAGGTACAGTGCCTTTGACAAGGGGCTCCATGTTACTCTGCTTGCCCTTAACCTGGTTACACCAGCGTTTCATCTCCCTGGTGAAACCTGCCGGGGGCTCTGGTTTGAGCAGTCATGAGTTTTCTTCTCTGAAGTTAGTCTTGCAACTTCATATGGGGGCACACACAGGGCCGCACCTTAGGCAGAGTTCCTCTTCTACCTGCCTTGGATGAGGAAAGTTGCGCCCAGAACCCTGAGAAGGTTAGAGAATGAATTATTGCAGGTGCTCACTGTCCTGTGTATGGTTTTACATAAGGTGTTCACTGTTGAGAACTAGCAGTAGTTAAACACTAAAAAAGTTGCGAAGTGAAGAGAACGATGTGCATCTTTCCTGTCCCTGTGTTGATCAGCCTCCGGCCATGTGGTGGGTGGGAGGCTGGTATTGCACAGGCCTCTCGTGCAGTTCAAACCTTATCTCTAAAAAGCAAGTTTTCCTCCTCCTTCTACAGATGAGGACAGTGAGTCTGAGGTTAGAAGCTGTGTCTCTGGTTGCATGACTTATATGCAGAACCAGTACTTTATTCTAGTATTATTGTAAAAGTTACAGTTCTACCTAGAATAAAACATTTCTCTCTCTCTGCGTAGAAATAATTGTCATTCATGTTTTTATGTATTTTATTTATATTTTTTCTTTTCATTACCTGTTTCACAAAATTCGGATCATTCTGTCTTGTTTTTATTATACTTCACAGAGGTTGTAAATGTTTCCTTTGCCAGTATTCACAGTTAGGGTTAAATACGTATGTTTTTTTAAAAAGCAGATTAATCGATAACTTGCCTTTTTATCTTTCTAGAGAAAATGTCAACAGGTTTGTGACTTACCAACAAGACGCTATGGGTCTCAGAAGTAGGATTGGTGTAGAATAGCTAATGGGGATTTCCAGAAGGATGCAGTTAAAGTTAAAATCCAGCCAGATACAGTGAGTTCAGAGGTGAGTAGGCAGTTTCGGTCTCTACCTGCCTCAGGATTCTGGTGTCTAAATAAGTCGAGGTGGCATAGTTGCCCTCTAGGGCCATGGAAGTAGAGAGGGACATAGGAAAGAATGTGGGTAGGAGCAGACCAAGCATGAATGTGCAGCTTTTCAAGGTACTGTGAGGCGCTCAGTTCTGTTTACCTACATATATTTTTGTTTGCGTAAGTGCTTAGTGCAAGTACCACATACATCAAAAGTTGGTGTCTTAAAATATTTAACCTTGTTCGGGTTCTGTCTGAGGGTGGTCCACCAGGGTGAAGAGCAGGCCTTCATCTGGCATGGCTGCTGCGTGCTGGGTTACAATGAACAAATGGGTTTGAGCAATCAGAGAGAACTGGCGGACTCAGTGCCAGTAACTCAGCGGCGCGCCAACAGCAGCAGAGGTCTGAGCTGCTGAGGAGCCTGAGTCAGTCCAGGGGGCTGGGGACTGAGCTCCCTCCACAGCGGCCTGAGTGGGAGCAGGCAGCAGGCAGCAGGCAGCAGGCAGCAGGCTCCTGAAGGTGCCAGGAGAGTCCTCGGGATTCCTGGCTTCCTCGCCTAACACAGAGTGCATCACCTGCATCGTGCTGTCTTTACCTGGTTGGGACTGAGGGGGCACGAGACAAGCACTGGTGCCAGTTGGGTCACATGCCAACAAGATGTGCCGTATCATAGTCCCAGGGTGCACCTTGCTCCAAGAAGTGCCCCAATCTCCCCTCCCTACACTCAGTTTGCATCTTCCAGTAGGTTGTTGGGGAGAAGAGATTAGTTTCTTCTGTACCTCCCCGAGTGCTGCCGATCAGCCTCCGCCTGCAGGTCAACAGCCTAGCCTGTGCCTGAGCGTGGGGCAGGGCCCTCCCTGCTACTCTCTGGCGATGCCTGGCAGATGCTCCGTCCCCTGGAGCCCCTTCCCGTGGCCAGTCCAGGTTTTTGTGATCTCCACAACTCTTCTCTGAGGGGCTAATAACTGTCCTGCTCTTCCCCTGGGAAATGGAAAGTGAGAAGCGAGGAGCTAGCACTCAAAGAAGTGCCCTGCATACAGATGGCATTTCATCCCACTCAGCAGGACAGAGGACTGGTGTGGTTTCAGCTGGATGGAGGTGAGGAGTACAGAGCAGGAGCAGGTTTTTAGAGCAGGCTTTCTTTCTTTCTTGAACACTTAAATAGCACCAGGTGTTTACCGGGTTCTGTGCTAGGAGCAGAGAGAAGTCAGATCAGCGAGGTCCCTCGAGGGGTTCAGGTCGAGTCCAGGGCAGGGCGGTGCATTCACCTCAGAGGCCTACCCAAGGCGGGGTAGGACATCCCGAGGACTTCCCGGGTAGACGGGCACTCAGATGCTGAGCGACAGTACAGCAGCTGGACGTCGAGAAACACAGAATGACTTCCAGGGCGGAGGAAAGCACAAGTGCACATCTGAAGTTCTGAAACAGGGTGATGAAATTTGGGGGGTGTACTGTTCCAGGGGCTGATGGCAAAGATAAAGCTGATACGTGCTGCAAGATAACAAAAGGCCTGTGTGTTCTGTGGAGTGTTTTCCTGAAAGCCATGGGAGCGATGAAAGTTTGAGCCTAGAGAGTGGCTCACATCTCTCCTGGTACTGGCACAGAGCCTGAGGCTGACCATAGATGGCCTGGGTACAGGAGGGTGGGTATTTGCGTTAGAAGACACAGACCAGGCATGAGGGCCCTGGCTGGATGCTTGCTGGATATGCAGAGGGGACAAATGAGGGGCTGAGGCTTGGGATGAGCTCACATTTCTTCCCACAGGAGAGACAGGAGACCCTGAGGGGACGGCCAGGCATGGGGGAGCACGAGTTAGTCTGCAGGCGTGTGGACAGTGAGATGCCCCTGGGAGAAAATCGAGAAGTTCAGAGGGCAGCTGAACAAAAGCGTCTGAGGTTTGGGGAGACAGTTTTGGCAGGATATGTAGGTTGGAGAGCCATCTTCAGGTCCTCTGAAGCTACGGTGTGAATTCAGTCCCTCTCAGAGAGCATGTGGAGTTGGAAGGCAGATGAGCCTGGGGGTGTCCCTGTTTAAGGGGATGTGAAACAGGAGGGGCTGTTGTAGCCTTCGGAGAAAGAACAGCAGGAGGAGTGGCTGGCAGTGTTGACTGGTATTGTAGAGGCAGTCAAGAGGGGATGGACGGAGCAGTGCTTCCAGCTTAGAGCTTCTGGAGGTGACGGAGTGCATGTCAACCAGTTCTGCTACTGTCATGCATGAAGATGTCAGGCTTAGCCTAAACAGCCTGGCCTCAGGATCTCTCCTTGTTAACAGACTGGTGGAAAAAACTTGAGAAGAAAACTGGGAAGAACTGGACAGAGAAACAAGCAGAGTTTAACCACAAAACCTACACTCAAGACACCCTTCCTTAGAAAGGAAACGTTATTTGTTATTTGGAGGGGTGTGGTTGGTGTGAAGTAGAGTGAGATGGTCCATAAACAGCACTGAAAACTTCCCATTGGCTTTGGCAGTTGGAGGTCCTCTGTGACCCTCATGTGAGCGAGGTGGGGCTATTTCGGAGGTGACTGGATCCAGTGGGCACTGGAGTGAAGTGCCTGAGTGCTGCCCAGTCTAAGTAGTCTGAGTAAGATAAAAGGGGCAGGAGGATGCTGTTCAGGTCCCTCGTCACTTTGCTTCCTTCTAGTTGAAGTAAACTGCTTATCCTTTGCTTGTGCCACTCTGCCTTGGAGCCAGCTGATTATGAACTGAAGCCTCTACAAGTTGTAAGCCAAGTAAACCTTTCCTCCTTTTAACTTTGGGTGTCGGGTATTTTGTCTCATCAATGAGAGAAAAGTAACTAAGACAGCTTCAGTGCATGGCTTTTCCCTTGACATTTCAAGAGCTCAAAGGAAGGCCTGAAAAACACCAGCAATCACTGTTTCCTGGAGGAGACAGCAGCACTCATTGTCTCCCTCTTGACCTGCCAGCTGGTGAGGATGTAAGCGACTGTGATGGTGGTGTATGTCCCGGTTAGGTTAGTGATGATGGTGTAATTTATAGAGGAGACCATAGGGCTTTGCTCATATTTGTGCATCTTGTCCGGGCCTGTGGGGCAGTGCCCTGTTGGCAGGTGTAGAGTTCTCTTTCCAGGGTCTAGTCACTGGCTGTGGCTGGGACAAGGTGTGCTCTGGTTATCTTAGGCCTGTTTGTCCACAATGCATGTTGAGAGCAACAGACAAATAACGTTTCCTTTCTAAGATGCTTTAATAATTGCATTTATCACATGCTGCCTCCATACTTGTTTCACTTTGGGATGAATTTGGAGAATAAAAGAGCAGTACATGACCATCGTGAGAGGCCAGTGGAAGTAAGTAAAGGAGAAGTTAACAACTCCCTTCCTATTTCCAGGCTCTGACTCCTGGCTGAGGTTGCCCGCCCTGGGGTTCCTTATTTAATGGTAGTTCTTTCCCGACATGACAGGGACCACAGTGGGTGAGGAGTGCATATTGGTCACCTTTGCCTCCTTGCTTGTTCTGTATAACTTGACATAATTTTTTCTTGATTAATTAGGTAAATGAGCAAAGGAGAGGACTTCTTAGCTCTGCCCTTGGGACTGTCATTTCTATCCCTTCCATCATAAATTTAGATAGAAATTGGATGCGGACAGCATCATTTTTGTCAGTTTTTTGATTTGTAGAAACACATCTTACAGACAGCGCTTGGTATTGGGTGGAGGGTCTGCAGCCCTTTTACCATCGTAAAGTACCAATTTTTCAAATTATGTGAATACAGTTAACATATTCAGAAACTGGTAGAAGATAGCAAATCAGAGATGACAGACTTGACATTTTAATGAAATTGCAAGGTATGGTATTTACAGTGCATTTAAAATTTTCACAGTGAAGCACATTAGAACTTCTACATTGAGTTCAGACTGTACCTGTGTGCTTTCTGCATGTCAGCCACTGAGGTGCCATCACTGGGTAGGTAGAAGGTGGAAGAATGCTGGCCAAGAGAGGACAAGGTACAGTCCACCCCTGGAGGTATTCAAGCTGTGTTGGCAAAACTGTACTTATAGGTTTGAAAGGGGAAATAGGAGAGCATCTCAAAGGTCAGCAAATCCAAAGGCCTTCGAAATCATCAGACCGAAGAGAAAGGTCTGAGGGGTGACAGGAGAACAAGTTCTTTCTGCTTCAAAGTTAAACTTTAAATTGTGGTCCTGTTCCTTCTCTTGGAGCAGCTTTTTCTCCAGATGGGCTATGGGACCACCTACATAGAATCTTGTGAAAAATTGCACATTTCCAGCTCACCCAAAGACTACATAATAAAAATTTCCAGAGCCACATCCCAAGAGTCTACATTTTAAAATCCAAAAAATTTCACACAATTTTAAATTTGAGCTGGGAGTAATTCATCCTGAACAGAACCTAAACATTTCCTTACTGGGTTCAGATTCTAAACAGCATTTAGGCCCAAAGATGTCTTTACAGTCTGACCTTGGTCATCTTCAACATGGTCTTTAGAACAGTATTTTACACAATTTCATGTAATCTGAACATCTGAAATCGGAAGTGCTGTGAAGTCTGAAGCATTCTGTGTCAACATAATATTAAGAAAGTTATAGATTTGGGCGCCTTTTGGAGTTTTAGTTTAGCATTGCTCAGCTGACAAGAGTTTGTGTAGATATTCTAAATCCAAAAAGCTCCAATGTCTGAAATGCTTCTGGTCCCAGGCTTTTCAGATAAGGAATGCTCAGCTTGCACAGAAAATTATTTTTTCACAATTCCAGCTCCAAGCATTCTATTACTGCCTCTTAGAAGACATAGGCATTTTCCTCTTATCCCTCTTCCACCCTAAATTTAGCCAGAGGTGCTGTGAGGATTGCTGAGGTCATGAAAATTGTTCCACATATCACAGTGTATGATCTTCAAGGTGAGATTCAGCTGAAACACACTGCATATTTTATTCTGACTCGGGATCTTGAATTTTCTATAATTCCCAGAGAAAGCAATTGTTCTGCAAACATTTCTCGGGGTGCTAAATTATGAGAAATAATTCACTGTAATTCTCAAAAGGACTCCTTAGCACTCATCCAGAAGCAAGGTCAGCAGCAGGCATATGCCTGCCGCACATGGTGGGGGTCAAAGGGGATAATGCCAGTTTCATGGTAGTGATTTTGCTAGTTCTGTGTAAGAAGTATGAATACATTATATTAGTGCTTTCTTCATCAACATTATTCCTCAGAAATGTGGAATATCTTAGAGTTCTTTCTAGAATGCCTTCTGCACAATTTCCTGGTTGAATCTCTTTTTAAGAATTGTTTCTGGGGCCAGAGGTTTAGCTCAGTGGTTCCAGTGCCTGCCTCGCAAGTGCAAGGTTCCTGGTTCGATTTTGGTAACCACATACAACAATACCAGGCGTGGTAACTCACGCCCACCGGCAATCAGTACCATACACCACAGTGCCAGGCGTGGTGGCTCATTCCTGTAATCCCAGCACTCGGGAGGCAGAGGCAGGAGGATTGCTGAGTTCAAGGTTTGCCTGAGCTACATAGTGAGCTCAGGGCCAACCTGTACTACAAAGCGAGACCCTGTCTCAAAAAAAAAAAAAAATGCTTAACACATTTTAAAAACTGAAAACACGTTTCTGAAAACGTGTATCTGTTTTACAGATAGTGACATTTTTGAAAAGTCAGTTTAATTTAAAAATGAGGATACAGTTAAATTAAATCCAGAACTTCTCATTTATATTCCTCTTCCCACCACCTTTTCCCACCCTCAACTAAACAACAAAATCAGTGCGTCCTAGCTACACTGCTTTTTCACACCAACCTGGTCTTCAGCATACCCCATAAAAGTTGGATCTCCTGGGCCGGAGGGTTAGCTCAGTGGTTCCGGCGCCTGCCTTGCAAGCGCAAGGACCTGAGTTCAATCCCCGGTAACCACATATAATGCTGGGCGTGGTGGCTCACGCCTGTAATCCCAGCACTCGGGAGGCAGAGACAGGAGGATTGCTGAGTTCGCGGCGACTTGCCTGGGCACCATCGTGAGCTCAGGGCCAGCCTGAACTACAAAGCGAGACCCTGTCTCCAAAAAGCCAAAAAAAAAAAAAAAAAAA
>PVIC010017218.1:0-32993 GCA_004025085.1 Thryonomys swinderianus | reverse complement strand
ATAGTCTTCAAAAAAGTCACAGGAACAGTCATGCACAACAAGACAAAGGACTGTCTGGCAGTCATATACAGCAAAGCAGTAGTGAGACACAAGCAGAGAACCACTTCTGGGATTAATCACAGTCCTCCAAATCACTGAATGCATGTTCGCTACCTGCACAGGGGAGAGAGACCTGGATATCTGGAGGACAGGTCATCGCTCAAGGATGAAACATCATGCTCAGTTATTTAATTCCTGCAAAGTATATCTGCTTGGCACAGTTCAGCCAGTGCCTAATAGAGCTGTGTGTTCATGTCCAGGGAGGGAGTGCTCAGTAACACGAAATATGGCCATAGCAACCTGCTACAGCTCTGTTCTTCCCTCTCAAGGGAGTCTGCTCCCTAGGGCCAACATGTACCTTCTTACAGTCAGAAGACATTACCAATGAAGAGCCTAAAACTCTTAAGGCACTTCAGCAAAGTGCTTTAGGCTCTCTTTCTGTTACTAAAGAAAAAAGAATAATATGGAAGAATATTTCCCCTTAACCAAAGTCAATATCATTAAAAATCATAAAGGTTTCTAAGTCATTTATTGGTAAAAATGGGATAGGACTTACAAAACTGTATCTAATCCACTTACAATTATTATTATTTTCCTCATCTTGTATTTGTTTTCTTTTAAACAGACTCTTCTAGAGAAGACTTTCTAGAGCACACAGGTACAGACTGAGTTAATTTCCACTCTACTGCAGTAGGGCTTTTGGCAAGTTTTTAAAACTTCAGTCTCTTTTCAGGAATAGATACCATTTGTTCTTTCCACCTGAGGGGCTGGCAAGAAAAAGTTTTTAAAAGGTAACAGATGAAGTATTATTAAGCTCAAGCTAAAACCAGGCACTAATTGCCAGAAATTGGTACAAACTAATTTTGTGGAAAGTTGTCAGCAGGAATCCTTGACAACGGCAATAGTAGTGAGGCTACACAAACAGGGGTCTGACCCTCTTCATAAACTAGAGCTCTGTTTTCACGCACAACACAGTGTCTAAGGATCACAGGGGAAACTGACAGTGCCAAGTTGTACAGGGGTGTTTGGACACAGGAGTGTGCAAGGATGTTAAATTATTGGCTACAAATACATGCGTGGGTATGTATCTATGTGTGCTTGTGTATGTGTGGAAAATGAATATACGTATAGGAACACATGCATGTGGTATAGATGTGTGGCCTGTGTGGGTCTACACAGACAAAGGCACACACACATACAACTAGGTAGAGCTCTAGACAAAGGGCTACATGTTCTTCCTGGCAACCAATATCTCTGTCTCATGAAAAATAGCAAAAAGGAGAAGAGAAAACCCAAGAACACTCATTCTTTTTTAGATCCATCCAGCTTCTAGTATTGTGCAGATAACCCCAATAATTACAACACTATGATTAGTCCCTATCTAAAAATGTGCTGGTCGACTTACCGCTTTTGATTTTTTTAATTATTTCTTTTTCTTGAAGTCTTAAATCAAGTAAGTGACCTTCTTCTATTTGTTCCTAACATATCATACTAGATTTAGTGTTTCTCAAATTTATACTAACCCTTGTGAGTTTCTGTGAACAAAGATTAAAGCTGTAGTACTGTAATATCAGTGTAATCAGGGATAATGCTTTTCCTTAATTCATAATTTGACTTGGTCTTGCCTATTACACACAGATTATGCAGCATGAGGCCAAACTAAGGGTTTGGGAAGGATATCCTGTGTCTGTCCACGTTGCATTTAATCTGTAACTGCCAGAGGGTACCTGGGGGAAAGGACAAGCTGAAAGAGCTACTGTGCCACCTTATGCAATGCAAGACTTTTCTACTCAAGGCTAGTTTATGCCAAATATGAACTGACTACACTGTCAAGGGGTTTTGGCCCAGTATCCTACTGAATGGTGAGACATCTTGGGGTAAGGTGTTTGCAATGGTGACACCCTCAGCTGAGTGGGGCTGCTGCCTGTACAACATCAGCCACTGCGTCCATCTGTCTCTGTGCTAAATGACTTTGGAGGACTACTGGCATCACCCAAAGATGTGTTCATCTGTCCACTCTGGACTCATAAAAGGTTACTACTCCCATCCCTTCTGAGTCTTTATCCAATTAATAACAAAGACTAGCAATACTCTAGTAGTTACTGGAGAGTAGAACCTCACAGACATTTCATAAAACTATTTAATTAAAAGTTCAGCTAAGAAGATCTGTCTGGAGGTTCTAAATTTCCTCATAGACTAGCCAGATTATCTCTCAAGAAATCACACCAGCCTCAATAGAAGTGTTTTCTCTGTCAGATGCAATCCCTGGCCTATACCTTTCCCCATCCAGCTGCCCTGTGCTGTTTCTTCCTATGTCCACCTTCAAGGCATGGTTCATATCATCCCATGTAAAGGAAATATAAGAGAAGTTTCTCTCTGTTCTTCACGTCAAAAATATTTCAGATTGGGAGATTTAGCTCAGTGGTTCCAGCACCTGCCTAACAAGTGCAAGGTCCCTGGTTTGATCCCCAGTAACCATATACAATACAAGGCATGGTGACTCAAGCTCAGCAGCAATTAGTACCACATACCACAGTGCTGAGTATGGTGGCTCACACCTGTAATCCTAGCACTCAGGAGGCAGGGGCAGGAGGATTGCTGAGTTCGAGGCTTGCCTGGGCTACATAGTGAGCTCATGGCCAGCCTGAACTACAAAGCGAAACCCTATCTCAAAAAAGAAAAAAAGAGAGAGAAAGAAAGAAAGAAAAAAGAAAAATAAAATATTTCAGGTCTGTTTCTATCTCAGAGAAACCCTGTATATTCTTCGGTCATATTTCACATTGTCTTTTGTATGACAACAAGCTCAGAATCAAATCTGAGGCCTGAAATAAAGCATGCTGGTGTGAATCTTAAGGATTTACCAGAGCCATGACTATGACTATATACATATCCTGTTTAGCTTTGTCTCTTTTTCACTCTTCTAATTTTTTAATTTGTATTGTCTTCTTATATTGTATACTTTTTGTTAGGTCATTTTTAAACCTTTTGAAACAAACTGAAATATTCTAAGAAAATGAGAAGCCACAGTGAAGGGACATTGGTGGGTTAAACATGATACACACAGCTTCTCACAATTATGACCTTCATTTTCTCATTAATACAGCAGTTTATGATCAAGAACAATGCTTAGATCTGTAACTAAAGCTTAATGTTAAAAATTAAAGAATATAGGGCTGGACATTTAGCTCAGTGTTTCAGGTGCCTGCCTAGCAACAGCAAGGTCCCTGGTTCGACCCCAGGTAACCACATACAACAATACTGGGCGTGGTGACTCATGTCCACCAGCAATCAGTACCACATGCCACAGTGCCAGGCGTGCTGGCTCACATCTGTTATCCCAGTCCTCAGGAGGCAAGGGAGGAGGACTGCCACAAGTTCAAGGCTACCTGGGCTACACAGTGAGTAAAAGGTCAGGCTGAACTACAGAGACCCTGTCTCAAAAACTCAAAACAAACAAACAAACCCACAAACCAAAATTCATCATCAGCCTCTTTTCAACTTTTTCTGGGAGTTAATTCCAAAAGACATCAAAGGTTTCAACATCTTCTGCTTGATGACAATAGTTCACTGTTATTCACAGGCACAATACTTTAGGCCACCTACCATGTTTGTGAATAAATGCCAGTCCTTGCAATATCTGATACATGATATTCCTTATAGCAGACTCTGGAAACAACTTATTTCTATATAGAACAAAGAAAAACAAAGTTATAAATCTGGGTTTAAGTATTAAAAGGAATCCCATTTTCATGTACTTTCATTACATAGTTGGAAATTAAGAAAGCATCTGTTCTTACACCAATTTTTGTTGTCATTGTGGTACTGGAGATTGAACCCAGAACCTTGCACTTACTAGGCAAGTACTTTATCACCCAGCTACATCCTCAGTCCTCTCACTAGTTTTGTCCAGATCTTTTAATAATAAATACCCAAGAAAACAATCATTTGTCCATACAGAGGACCTAACTTCAAAATACCAAATATATTCAGTTATCTTACAAGGATTAAACATTTTATAATAACAAAAAAACTCCCTATAACAGCATATAAAAATATCTCACTGTGACATAAGCATGGCCTCCCATAGCAGGAATGTGGGGCTGGGCCCTCTTCTAGCAGGTGCTTCCAACATTAAAACCCAGTAACATGACTGTTAAATAATCAGAAAAAGAACAGTAGACAGCAATTTTTAAAAAGCAGAAAGAAAATACATCTACTATGCAGTATTTATTTTTTCTTTTTTTTTTGGTACTGTGAATCAACAAACTTAGGACCTTTTGCTTGGCAGGTGGGCACTGTGCCTGCTGAGCTAAATCCCTAGCCCTTCAACATTTATATCTAAGAACAGGATGGCCAAACCATACCTTTCTTTAATGAGCTGGTAAAGATTTTCCTTCATGTATTCAAAGATGAAGTAGAGATGATCATTTTCCCTGATAACTTCTTTTAATTTTACTACATTGGCATGGTTGAGCTTCTTTAAAGACTGAAAGGTAAGGGAAAAAAAATTAGAGAAAATCTGATCTTGAAGAAGGAAAGTAATCCTAGTTAAATTTGGGGGGAAAAAACTAATTTTAGGGCATACCATATGTTTAACACAAAGCATTTCTCTGAAATCAATAATAACTTTCTCTAGGAAAAAAAATTTGATGAATTGACTGCAAGGTAAGTATTTCACTTATTATTGGTATATCCGGCTGTGCCTAGCACTCAGCAGTGGGCCAGGGCTATTTTGGGCTTACACCCTTCAGACTATAGAGTTCATTCAGCCTGGGGAAGTGGTCAGAATAGAATAAAGGAAGCTGAGGCTTTGAATTTCCTAGCTACTATGGGCTGTGATCACAAGTGAACAAATAGCAGACATTTTGAATAGGACATTGTTCAAATAGATTGAGACTGATGGCCTGATTCTCTGGACTTATATCTGAGTCATGTGTGCATGAGACAGAAGATTCCTTACAAGGCAAGTTTTAACCACTCAACAGTTTATTGCAAGCATTACTCAGGCAGTCTGTTTCCTTACATACTGACTATACCACTCAACAGTTTATTGCACACATTGTTCAGCCAGATGTCATTTCAACTAGTCAATTTTTGTTTGCATGAGATACACTTGGACATCTGTTTGTTTCACACTAACTATTTTTTGCATAGTTTTACTTAGAATGTTGTATTTGCCTTTGATATTTGTTTCTAATGAAACCTAACAATAAGTTCTGGTTATTTTCTTTCACTAATTTGTGTTTACTTGTGAAAAATAACCTATAATTTTATGTTACAATCTATAAAAAACTTATCATAAGTACATTAGATATAATTCTTATACTTCTCCAGAGCTCAATAATATTTTTTACAATATAAAACAGACACTTCTAGGACACTGATATGAAGGAAGTGCCAAAAGATATGGAAAACAAAAAACTGAAAAAGAGGGAAATGTTAGCATATCACAGAGGAAATGTCTGTGTTATGACACAGAAAGACAAAAAAGATGTCTCTTTATTGTCAAATAATACAGAAATGACAGAACTTGAAAGAAATGAAACTTTAAAAATTCAAACAGTGCTCAATGATTACAATGGTGGTGGTGATAGAACTGATCACCATCTAATAAGCTATTCTGTAATCAAAGAGCAAGGAAAATATTATAAAATATTTATGCAATTTCTGGACCAAACAATACAGAATGTGTTTGTTATTTATTTAAAACAAAAGGGCTCAATATGAAGAAACGCTCAATACTGCTAGTCATTCGAGAGATGCAGAAGAAAATAACACTAAGATTGTCCTCACTCCACAAAAAATGGCTGCTAGCATGAAATCAACCAACAACAAATGCTGGCGGGGCTGCGCATAGAAAGAACCCAGTTGTTGGTGAGAATGTAGACTGGTGCAACCACTGTGGAGGTCAGTGTGGAGATTCCTCAGAATGCTAGGATTACAGGTCCCATTTGACTCTGCTATTCTCCTAAGTATGTACACAAAAGAATTAAAAGAATCCGTACCACAGCAACATATGTGCATCTATACTTATAGCAGCTCAGTTTGTAATAGCTAAATCTTGGAAACAACCCAAATGCCTATCAACAGGAGACTGGATAAAGAAGATGTGTGTTTTTTTTTTGTTTTTTTTTTTTTTGAGACAGGGTCTCGCTTTGTAGTTCAGGTTGGCCCTGCACTCACTATGTAGCCCAAGCAAGCCGCCGCGAACTCAGCAATCCTCCTGTCTCTGCCTCCCGTGTGCTGGGATTACAGGCGTGAGCCACCACGCCTGGCACTGTGGTATACAGTATTGATTGCTGGTGGGCGTGAGTCACCATGCCCAGCATTCTATGTGGTTACTGGGATCAAACTCAGGACCTTGCGCTTGTGAAGCAGGCGCCGGAACCACTGAGCTAAATCTCCAGCCCAAAAAGATGTGGTTTTTAAAAAATAAAATGGAGTGCTCGCTTTGGCAGTACATATACTAAAAATAAAATGGAATATTACTCAGCCATAAAGAATGATAAATTTGAGTCATTTATACTCAACTGTACCTTGAGGACATAGTGAAATAAAGAGGACACAGATGTTTAAATGCCATATATTTTCTGTACTAGGGAAAACTGAAGTGTAAATGAAAGCCAAAGTATAGGATAGGTAATGTAAAATAGGAAGAAAATGTTCAAAAGGAAAGGGCAGGTAGGGGGAAGTAAAGAAGGAAAGGAAAATTTGATGGTTAAGAAAAGGAAACAAAACTTATGTTTTTAGGGGGTAAGGCTTATAGGGAGAGTAGGGGGATGGGAAAAAATGAGAATCAAGATGTGTAATGTACAGGTAAAAATTCTCAATGTTGAATGTGATAATACTGCAGGTATAAAAGGTAGCAATAAAACTAATATAGTTATAGTAAAAAAAGTCAAAATAAAAGTTCAAAAGTCATTTATAATTTATAGTAGGTCTAATAGACCAAATGATTGAAAAATACAGGGTAGTGAAACGCCAATCCATGTCTTTAATATTACATTTAGCAGGTAGACATTTTGTTGCAATTATATCATCCACAAAACAAAAAGTAAAGGACAGCACAACACTGTAAAGTGTCTTGTTCAAAGAAAGATAATAATGCATAAAATTTATGGAAAAAGAGGAAATACTGCTGTCCAGATTGCAATGTTGAATTGTGTATTGAATGTTTTAAGATATACACAAGGCTGGGGATGTAGCTCAGTGGCAATGTTCCTCCCTGCTAAACACAAGGTGTCAAGTTCAATCCCCAGAACCAAAAAAAAAAAGATATACCATATATAGAAGACTATTGATAAAACTGTCATTTTTATATTTCTTGTTATATTATAAAAATTAATGAAAATGCATATTTGGTCATCCTGTATTTAAATGACTGGAGAGGTAAGTGATTAATCATGGAGAAAGAAAAGGCAACTTCTTACTATGAAGACCCTACAGTGAGATGAAAGAAATTCTTTTGCCTCTAAGAACAATGAAATTAAGGACAGTCAGGCAGCAGATGAGAAATAAGAGGGAAAGTAAAAAATCAGCTTCTGCCTGACCTCTGCCCGCTGGTCATCACACAGATGGAGTTCTGTGAATACCTGTGATTACCATCATATATACATACACTACTTTCTCTGTGCAGCCTTAGTTCTGGTGAACACAAACTGCTTTAGTGAGTAGCAATCCTATTCATGTAAAGCATCTTAGAGACAAAACTGTTGGTTTGTTCATTGGATGATCAAAACTTGACACTGTCCCCTTTGCGGAGGCCACCAACCATTCAAAGGCTATTTCCTCACAGGACGGTAGGTTTGATAATACTAATAACTAATTGTAAAACCCTCTTTAACTTTGAATTTCATTTGTTTGCTCATCCCTTTTATAAAAGGAACAAAATACTTCAAGATAGAAGTGTTAAAATGAACATCCAGTGCTCGCTTCGGCAGCACATATACTAAAATGAACATCCAGATCTGGAAGGATACTGGGTAATAAGGTAGCCAAGAAATCAGGGGTTGGGAATGTGCCACAGGATCAAATGACATCAAGCAGGTGGGGAAGGAGGAGGAAACACTTTCAGGGAACAAGAAAAGAGTTCAACTCTTCCGGACCCTCCTCCCCATAAGAAAATTCTTCCCAAGATGCCTCTCTGGCAAGGATTCTTCATGGTTTTGAAAACTAGGCTAGATCTTCCACGATAATCTAATGAAGGTGATTATTTTACTCCATGAGTAAAAAGCATATACAGTGTGGTCTGGGGACGTAGCTCAGTGGCACCATGTGTCTGCCTGGCAAGCACAAGGTCCTGAGGTCAAGCCCCTCCTGCATCACAAAAAAAAAAAACAAAAACACATTGCTTAATGTGTAAGTATTCCCTGAGCTGTCCCAAATGTAGCCATCTCTGCCAGTTTTCTTAAAATGTTTCTCAGGCAGTGGCCAAGAATTCCTCGGATGAGAAGCTTCACTATAAATTCATTTAGAGGAAAAGTGCTCTATTATTCTGTTTTGCTGAAAGAGAATTCTAAGCAAGCCCTGTGGTACCTTCATCTTTTAGCTTGAACTCTGTTTTGAGGGTAAATTCTTAGCCCATGGCTAAGAGTGACTCTCAGCCTCTGTTTCTAAGTGAGGCTCATATGAAAGTTAAAGTCTATATCAGTTTAATGTAAGAAGATAAACTGTGCAACAAAATCTTTGTGTGATTCACTGTAGGGATTTTTTTTTTTTCCAGGAAAAGTCACTTCATTTGGCTCAGCGAATGTTTCTAAAGGAGGGAAGAGTAAAGGTAGGTTACTTGTATCAGAGACAAACCCCATCATTGGTCCAGAGGGGGAAGTCCTCATGGAAAAAGGTTCCAGTTGGATACTATCAATACTGCCTTTCTTAGGGACTGATCAATCTGTCTGTCTGTCTGTCTGTCTATTTGTTTGTTTGAGAGCCAGTCTTGTTATGCAGCTCAAAGCCTCTGAAGTAGTGGGATTACAGGCATACCACATTGTTGGGTTCAACTATTTCTTAACTATTAAAGTTACTATGTCCTTGGCCCAAAGAATATCTTGGGGCATAAGACACAGCATCTACTTTAAAGAGGAAAGCAACCTACTTGGCAAGAAAGACATAAGTTTAAAATGCATAAATTAAAAGTGCACTTAATAAGGAAAATCATATTAATGCCAAAGGAATGATAGAAACAAGAAGCATCAGGGATGTTCCAGGAAGGAGCAATATGCCAATGCTGAGTATCAGTGAGGGCACCTCCTGAGGCATGAGTGGAAGACAACTGTAGCCAGACCAGCACATGGGTGAGATGGACCTCAGGAAGGAAGCCAGCCTGACAAAACTGTGTAAATGGCACAGACCTCATTTGAGCAACAAAAAGCAAGGGTCACATGGGTCTGGCTCTGAAGGAAGCTTATCTGGAAGACTGGCTGAAGAAGAGGCAGATGGCAAACTGTTTGGGTGCCAGGTATTACTCACTGAATTCTGGCTTCAACAGGGCTGCAGAGGAGATGTCTGACTCAATTAAGCAGAAAATTAAATGGTACGTGGTAAGTGGCACTGAAAGTTTGGAGGGTAAGGTGACGAGCAAGGAGAAAGAGAGGTGGGGGCTTTTCTTGGCTGGAGGAAAATGGTGGACAAAATTACAGACTGAAGAGAAGAAGCCAGTGGAAAGAAGAGTTTAAAGACAAAAGGAGGGGCATATTTGGAGCAAGGATATAAACACATCAGCAGTTAAAATGGTAAAGAAAAAAAACTTTTTGAGACAGGGTCTCATTACATAGTTCGGGTTTAGCCATGGATTCACTATTTAATCCAAGCTGGCCTTGAACCCGGAGTGATCCTGACTTAGTTTTCCAAATGCTGAGTTAACAGCCACATACCACCATGCACAGCTAAAAAGAAAAAAAAAAATTAAAAGACAGCTGAAGAAAAGAGCAGGCAAAATACAGGCAGCCTACTAACTCTGATGGCAGGTGGAATGCCGCAGCACCATGTAAGACAGAACTACAAACAAAATGTCACTGAGAACCTGGAAAGGTCACCATCACTGGACAATGCCTGCCTAGCAAGCCCGAGGCCCTCACTTCAAACCCTGGCACCAAAAGAAAAAGAGTTACTGGGTGCCCTTTCTCTCATTACAGGAGTAAGGACCCCTCCATCAGCAGGCCAGCAGGTGAAAAATCTCCCTGAGCCTACAGGCTCTCCTGAGGGGCACGTGAGGATGGATGGGAAAAGGGATGAAGAAGTGGCAGTCAAGTAACATAACCAAGTGCAGGATGTCTCATTTCCTTTGCTGTTGGGATTAGGCAGGACATAAGAAACCATGGTCCTTTATTAGTATATGTGCTGCCGAAGCGAGCATGACCATGGTCCTTTATTGACTTTCATTTCCTATTCCCTTTTACATAAGTAGGCCGAAAAGAAGAAGCTCAGCAAAAAAGAAGGGATGAAGAATTCTGGAAAGGGGCTGGCTTTGCGTCTCCTTTCTTCCCCCTTTATACTCAGCAGTTGGCTTTGTCCTGTATGGTAAGTCCATGTGAAGTCATGGGCAGGTGGGGCATCTGTGCAGGGAAGGAAGAGAAGGAGCCATTTTGGGGTTCATGCGTGGGGCATTACCTGCTTCCTAAGATGTCATGCATCTCAAGGTGCTCAGAGACACCTCAGCAATCTCTCTTCCATTAGGATGAATGCACAGTTAGTTGTATATAAAAGTAAAAGCCTATGCTCGCTTCGGCAGCACATATACTAAAAGTAAAAGCTTAGGATCCAAGTCAAGGGTACCTCTTAGACCTGTGCATTTCTAAGAAAATGCCCCTGAATCATTCTTTATTTCTGACAGCTTGAATGTTCCAGAGCTTTTATTTTCTAGGCAAGAGGTTAAGCACACTACAATCTAAAGGTGAAATGCAACCCAACATTTATTTTGAGTGCTCCATGAACTAAGAGTTTCACAGATGAACATTTGCAATCAATTTGATGACAGGGAACATGGTTTTGAACTCTAAGTCCAATATTAACCTCTTTCCAAAAACATCTCATTCTTTTCATTGGAAGACTTATAATACACAAAATTATATGATTAGTATTATATTTCACATTTCATAAATCAAAACTTTTTGAAAATTTGTTTTCATTCTTGTTAGGTATATAGCTATTTAAAACCTGAGGGTGACCTTTTGACCCAGGAAGTCTAAAATGTTTACTACCTACTCTTTACTCTTTGTTTAATAACCTACATGTTTAACACCTGTTCAGACTTAGAACCAAGGTGTGTTTCCGGGATTTACTACCTGCCACTTGGATGTATGACCCATCTCTTTTTGGGTATATACAGTTCTGAAAATATTATTTATAGAGCTTCAATGTCTTTTTTCATACAGTATGCTTTGTTTATACAGTACCTTAATTTTTTTTTTTTTTTTTTTTTTTTTAGAGACAGGGTCTCACTTTGTAGTTCAGGCTGACCCTGAGCTCTCTATGTAGCCCAGGCAAGCCTTGAACTCAGCAGTCCTCCTGCCTCTACCTCCCAAGTGCTGGGATTACAGGCTTGAGCCACCAAACCCAGCATTTGTGGTATTCCAATGGGCGTGAGCCAGCACGCCTGGTATTGCTGTATGTGGTTACTGGCAATCGAACCAGGGACCTTGTGCTTGCTGGGAAGGTGCTGGAACCACTGAGCTAAACCTCTGCTCCTATAGTACTTTAATTTTTTTTTTTTTTTTTTTTTGCTTTTTGAGACAGGGTCTCACTTTGTAGTTCAGGCTGGCCCTGAGCTCACTATGGTGCCCAGGCAAACTGCCGCGAACTCAGCAATCCTCCTGTCTCTGCCTCCCGAGTGCTGGGATTACAGGCGTGAGCCACCACGTCCGGCATTTATAGTACTTTAATTTTTGCTGATTGTACTGTACAGTATAAAATCGCAGTTTTATGTTATGTCATACATCTCAGTAGTGTATGTAAGAGTTATGCAAATAAAAGCAAAGTCATCAAGTTAGAGATTTCTTTGACTGTTTCTTCGGTCTGAACATTGTAATATACTTGCTTTATACACTCTCATCTAGTGCCATAACCAATTCATTTAACAATCTAGCTGCAGGAGCAGAACTCAGTCATTAAATGAGGAATATCTGAACAGAAAGCCTGCAGATCCCTGCTGTAGCTTTGAAGGCCCCTACCATCTTTGGTAGCCCTAGGGCAGAGCAGGAGAGTCTGGTTTCAATATGTTACTAAAGTGTCTCCACAGGGCTTGGTGAAAGAAGGACCACCAGATGACAGAGCAAATGATCCATGAAGTACCTAAAACAGCCAGTGCTACAATATTCAGGGAAACACTTCACAAGTAGATATTCCTTTGTATTAATAGTAACAACCATCTTAGGAGGCAATAATAATTCACAAAACACATACAATTTATACATTTTATCAATGTATATTGATATAAGAAATCCATTAAAGATAAAAAGTTTTCTAATAGTGTAGTCATGAGTACAGAATGTTGTAATCTCCGTTCATTAACTACTAGTTTGTTTTATCATTTGCATACATTTTTAGCATTAGTGAAAAACAAGTGGAATGATTGTATCATCTATAAATCCAATCATACGTATTTTAATTAACAAAACATAAATTATCCCCCAGTATATTAATAAATACCTTAACCTCACGAAGGTTCATGCATTCCTCCCAGGAATAAAACTTTCTTTTCATTCTAAAAGAGAAGAAAGAAATAGCATGTTCATTCCCAGTAGTAGGCTAAACTTTATTTTTTAATGTTCTCATTCTGATCTAATCAATACTGCTTGGAGGTGATTTTGATTTCCACTAAATATTCTATCATTCAAAACAGCATTTATTTTAAAATCTAGCATGGCGATCAAACCTAAATCACAAAATTTCTCAGCAATGCTGGCATGGTACAGTACAAGAAACCTGGACTGTTGTCTTGCTCTCCCACTAATGAGCTCATTTGCCTGGAAGGAAACTCTCTCAGGCCTATTCTCTCTAGACCAGAGCTGCCTACATTAGTGAAAATGTCTAGTGCCTCCAGCATACCAACCACTCCACACATGGCTATTGTGCAACACAGGAAAAGAACTTAATCTTACTTCAATTTAAGCATAGAGGTTAACTCACTACTATACTGAAGAGTATGCCCTGCACACCTCCAGAAGAGAGGCTGGCAGACTACATCCCCTGTTCAAATTCACCCCACCTTCTGCTTCTACACAGCCAGTGACCTGGGAATGGTATTTGTGTTTTTAGATATCTGGGGAAAATAAGTCAAAAGATGAATAACATTTTGTTATACATGAAAATTATTTGAAATCAAAATTTCCATTTCAATAAATGAAGTTTTATGGGTACATAATGCACTCACTCATTTGTTTGTCTACCACCCTCTAAAACAGATAGGTAAGGAAACTAAAGTACAGAAAAGGTCCATGATTTTCCCCAGGCTTCCCACTGGTCACTAACAGAGCAACTTCCACCTCTCCAGCTATCTCTGATACTCTATTCTTGCCAGTGTTTTCTGGTTGAGTGATCAATTCCTTTTTTTTTTTTTTTTTTTTTTTTTGAGACAGGGTCTTGCTTTGTAGTTCAGGCTGGCCCTGCGCTCACTGTGTAGCTCAGGCAAGCCTTGAACTCAGTAATCCTCCTGCCTTTGCCTCCTGAGTGCTGGGATTACAGGCTTGAGCCACCAAACCTGGCATTTGTGCAATATGGTACTGATTGCCAGTGGATGTGAGCCACCACACCCCATATTGTTGTATGTGGTTACTGGGGATTGAACCAGGGACCTTACGCTTGCTAGGCAGGCACTGGAACCACTGAGCTAGATCTCCAGCCCCTCAATTCCTTTTTTCCTGCTCCAAATATTACCCCCTCCATCTTATAGGTAGGTAATTTTTCAAGCCCTGGAAAAACAACAAGAAGGATATCCCTTGTGAGCTGACACCAGAGAATGAGAGTAGAAAATAATTTTCTTTCTCTAAATGGAAAGACACAGGGCAATGGACCCAAAAGGAACCTAATCTAGTCTAGATCATGAGGGAACACTCCTCTAACGAACATCTAATCCCACCCAGACATGCAGCATAAGAGGAATTTAGCCAGGCCAGAGGCATGAGGAAAAAGTACCACATACAGGACCTGAACTCAAGAAGCTGAAATGCTGTAAGACTGAAGCAAATGGTCCAGGACGACAGGAAACAAGGCTGAAGTAAACAAGCAAAGTCCAAAGGACGAGGCAATTTGTAGGTCACATTGTAAACGAGGTGCTTGGGCTGGGGATTTAGCTCAAGTGGTACCACACCAACCTTGGACACACAAGGGCCCAAGTTTGATCCCCAGTACCACCAAAAGCAGGGGGAGTATGAGGTTTAACTGTAAAACTAACAGGAAGACAGCAAGAGCTATCTTGGTTTAGACTTTCCCCAAAACAGAGACAAGTACATGGGTAAAGTGGGTTTACCTTGGAAATGAGTCCAGGAAATCAGGGCAATGGGCAGGGAAACAGAAAATCAAAAGGAGGGAAATCAGTTGAAGAGTACAGGACTCAGCTAACACCAAGATGGGCAGTGGGGGCTTAGGCCTATTAGGAGCAATGAAATCAGATGCAACACAGTCTGTTTGACACAAATGGTTCTACCAATCAGACTGTGTGTTTAAAATAATCTTCAGTATGTTATGAGTAGGGGAATGAGTGGAAGCTAGGAGCCCTACAAAGGACCTAGTGGTCAAGTGGTAAAGAGTAATGGCTGAATGGGACACCTTAGAGAGAACACAGAACAGTAGGTTTGGTAGAATTAATAGGACTGGACAGCCAAAGGTGAGGAGTGTGGAGGAAGCAAGACCAGAGGACATGCACGTTTTAAAGGAATAGTAGTGTCACTTTATCAAGATAAGTAAAAGTAAAGGAGAAACAAGGGTGGGGTAAGAGAGGAGAGTATGCAGAATATGAGTTCAGTTTTGAGCATAATGAATTTGAAATGTTTGCATGGTATTCAAAGAGTGATGCCAACAAGGCAAGTGGCCATGGATGGGTACAGCAGGAAGACTCTAAAGCGATCCCCAGACTCCTCCCCTTCCTGACATCCATACATACCTATATACAAATCCCTCTCCTTGTTTCTAAGAATCACGTGATTCTAACCAATGAAATCCAGTGATTTGAGTGGATGTCCCTAAGAGTCATTACACGGGTACTTCAATTCCCTAACTTAACTCCTTCTACGATTCTGCTCACAAACTAAATTGGATGAGAACTAAATTTAATTTCTCCATAAAGTCAACATGGAACCTAACCATTGAATTTGGTTCCATTCTCATCCAATGTGGTTTCTGATTAGAGTTGTGGAAGGAATTCAATTATGAACTGAGATACCACTGTAATTTATAAATTAAAAAAGATGACTTCATCTTAGAAGACTCTCTTATCATTTTCTTATTGTACACATCTGGATGAAGCCAAGTTGCTGGGTTGTGATCTGCTTTTCGGAGGTTCACATGGCAAGAACCTGGGGGCAACCAAAAGCCAGCAGCAATCTGAGGTCCTTGTCACAATAACACACAAGGTTCTGACACAGCTGCAATCACCTGTGTGAGCTCAGAAGGGGACCCTTCCCCAGCCCGGCCTTCAATGAGACCTGACTGCTCCCGTAAGAGACTTTGAACCAGAAAGCTCAGCTAAGGTATACTAACCCACAGAAACAGAGATGATAAACACATGCAGTTTTAAATCATCAAGTCTTGGAATAGACTGCTCCATGGCAATACATAACTAACACCACAGGTCAGGACTCCAAATGTAAAGATCCAATGTGCAGGAGGAATAAGACACAAATCACCAAACCACCCCTACATTTGAGTGACCGAATTAAGTTACTTGAATTGTTAGAGCTTCCTGTGAAATGATGATTAGCCTGCTTGTCATTACTTCACAAGATAATAAAACACAAGATAAGTACTCATGCTATTTGTAAAGTAGTAAGGCTACCGTGGCACTCTTTTGAAACCTCTAATATGAGTAATGTGGAAACTCAGAATGCCAGGTTCTTCTTCACCCCTCCCACCCACTCCCCTTTAGGGACATCTCAAAGACAGGGGTTGGAAGAGTTGAAACTGTCTCAACAATGTACAGCTGAAGATGAATTCACCAGAACAAAGTATAACACTTACTTTTTAATAGCAATCAGTTCCCCAGACTCAATGCTTCTTCCTAGCAGGACAGAACCATAGGTCCCATCCCCGAGCTGCTTGATCATTGTGTATCTATTCATGGTGGGCCTGCCCAGGCCAGATGTGCATCTCAGGGCCGAGACGTTTTCGTCCTGCAGGCCTCCCCAGAGTGTAACCAGATTTTTCGATGGCAGCACCAGCACGAGGTATTCAACAGGACATGACTATCTCCCCAATACATATTTTCAAAGATCAGTCTTTTGCCTATAGGGAAAAATGAGAGATAAGGACAAAAGCTAATGTACATTTTGAGTCTGTACATTTTAATAATCTAAGGGAAGGGTCAGTGAACTCTAACTCCCAGCCAGCCACCATTTTTAGAAAGTTCTGTTGGGCAGAGTCAAACCCACACATCTGCAGTGTCTGTGTATGATAGCAGAGATGAGTGTCTGTGATACTGGGTGGCCTGTAAATCGAAGGAATTTACCACCTGGATCTCTGAAGAAAAAATTTGTCAGCCCCTGATTTAAATAATGTTCTTTTCTAATTTTTTTTTTTTAACTAAAGATACTATGCTTAGAAAGTAATGTATCAGCTCCAATTCAGTTCTTTACTGCTGACTAACTGTTCTGGGCAAACACAGTATAACTGGTTGATAAAAACTGCTGAACTATGAGAATCCACACTAAATATACTGTGCTCTGTAGACTTCAGCTACAATTACTAAAGTAAACACAAAGAGCCACAAAATGTTAAAACTGAGTTCTTTGGAACCCACATGTGCCCCATAAACTCCTTGCAGCTAAACATCAACAGTATTACTTTTACTACTAGACATTCAGAAGCCAACCAGCTAGTTTTTCAAGGTGTAGAGTGTGTCCCTTTTAATATTACCCAGGTGTGACTGATTTTTTTTGAGACAAGTTATTGGACAAGGGTCACTAGATAGCCCAGGTTAGCTTAAACACAGCTAGCCTTGGATTTATGATACTCCTGCCACACCCCCCCAAGGACTGAATTAAGGTCGTGCAGTCCCCCCCCAGCTATGCTTTACTTTAGTAATAAATCATTGATTTTTTCATTTTTGTAATTATGACAGTCATTAAGTCTGCCTAAAATAAAAACTGTATAAGTTAAGTTATTGTAATGCCTTCAGGGAAATGAACAGATATAATGGTTAAATAAGAATAATAAAAGTATACTTTAAAAACTGATTTCCAAATTAATGATTTTAAAACTCAAAAAATGAATGGAAAAAAGTAAAATTCAGCATGTAAAGCCAATAGGCAGCCTTTTTCTTTCTCTTTTTCTTTCTTTCTCTCCCTCCCTCCCTCCCCTCCCCCTTCTTTCTTGAGATGTGGTCTCACTTTGTAGTTCAGGCTGGCCCTAAACTATGTAGCCCAGGCAAACTTCTTCCTGAGTGCTGGCATTGTAAGTGTGAGCCACACACTTGGCATTGTGGTATATGGTACTGATTGATGGTGGGTATGAGTCACCACACCCAGTATTGTTGTATGTGGTTACTGGGGATCAATTCAGGACTTTGCATGTGCTAGGCAGGCACTGGAACCACTGAGCTAAATCTCTGGCCCTAGGCAGCTTCTCTTTCCAAAAGAATTCAAATCAACAAATGTAGAAGGAAAGAGGTAAATAATAGGCTAATACTATAGCAAAATTTCCTGCAGGCATGATTCACTGGCTGCAAAAACAGTGAGAACAAGATATATGTATAGTCAGTCTTGAAGTATCTCTAAGATATTTACTAACTTTGAGGAAGAATGATGGTAACTTCAAAGGGGAAAAACAGCAAAAACCCCTCGGATCAAGTGATCATTGCTACTAATAAGACATACCTTTATATACTCTGGACATGAGGCAAAGGGAAAGGTAGACCATCCCTTTTGTGGTATTCTTGTCAATAGTATAGAGTATCCATCCAAGACACAAAATGAGGAATGTACCATTCTACAGACAAATGGCCCATAGGCATCAGGAGTGTCAAGATGATAAAAGACAAAGACCCATAGAGGGATTGTTACACTGGAAGTAGTTAAGAAATGAGAACTAAAAGTCACGTGAAATCCTAGACAAGATCTCCCAAAAGGGACTAATGGAAAAGCTGATACATCTGCATAACACCAGTAGCTCAGTCAAAAATATTGTACCAATGCTAATTTCCTGGTTTTATTGTTCTACAGTAATATAAGATGTTAATGTCAGGGGAAACTGGGTGAAGTTTCTAGGTCTTTGTATTGTGCATGCAAATTTCCTAAGGCTAATTCAAAATGTAAAAATAAAAAATAAATACAGAATGTTCTTGTGAAGATAGTTACTGAGTTTGAGGAGTGCTAAGAAAGACAAAGCTTATGGCTATTTTCACCCATTCTACCATTTAACTCAAAGAGCTCTTAGAGATCAAACTTGATCTTGCCTATCCCTGGCTTGCTCCTCTTACCCAGAATAACTTTTAGCCTTCTGGTTAGAGGGGTATTTTCCTTGTTCCTGAAAGCCTTCTGGATCAGAATCTCTACAGCATCCTTGGCCAGTTCTTTACAGTGATGTGCACCATGGCTAACTGTATTTATAAACCACCTTTTATGTGACAGACCCTATGCTTAAGTTCTGAGGAAACAAATACTGATAAAACATGGTTCTTTCTTTCAAAGAGCTCGGAGTGTCAAGGCAGAAAATGAGAATAGAGGATGGGGTCAGAAGGGTATTCATGAATACAAAACAAGCTACTCCACAAAGTTTAGGTTATTGGATGTAGGAGTGGGAGAGAAGAACCCCCCCCCATGCTTCCAGCTTGTTCAATTCTGTCTGGGATCAGAAGGGATTAATAAATGTCTTCAAGGAAGACAATTGTGAAAGAATAGTAGGTGCCTTTGTATGGCAAACAGTGAGGGGTTCCAGTGCCCTAAGGAGCAGAAATGAAGCACAGAGGCTAAAGGAGGTGGGATATACAATGAGAAAAAGATAATCCTGGAGTTTTGTTCTGGATGACTTCACATGGTAGCTTTAAAAACACAGGCACTGACCAGATTCTGAACTGCAACGTAGGAAAATGCTATAATGGTCACTCTTTGGTCAATGGAAATAATTGGATGTACTGGTAGGTCAGAAAAGTATTGTATCTATGTTAAATTTTCTGAAATTGATGCTTGTGTTGTGGTGCAGTAAGAACATGATCTTATTCTCAGAAAATATGCCTTGTAGACTTTATAAAGGATCATGATAATTCAATTTACAGATGCTCCTCAACTTATGATGCAGTTGTCTTTCACTGTAAATTGAAAATATGAGATAAAAATGGATTTTATATACTATACATAAACCCCCAACACCATACTTTGCCCTAGCCTACATTAAAAGTGCTCAAAACATTTATATTATCTCATAAGTGCACAAGATCCTCTTACACATAAAGTATTGAATGTCTGTGTACACATAGAGATGGACATGACAGGATGTCAAAACACAATATCCAAAAATTGCTGACAACACAATATACTGAAGAGGGTTCCTTTTTTTTAATTGGTACATTTTATTGGTACATTATATATACACATCACAATTACATTCCACATTGAGAATTCAATTCTCATTTCCCCCCTCCCTCACCCACCTTATACATGTACCAGTATATGACACAACTTAATTCTCATTTTCCAGTATATGACACAACTTAATTATCATTTCCCCCTCCCTTACCCACCTTAGCTCCCCCACCCCTATATATACAAGCATTGTTTCCTTTACCCTCAATTTTTTCTTCATTTACCCATAAACACCATTACCCTTTGAATATTTACTATTTCACAATATCAATCATGCATCTTAGAACACATTTATAACTTCAGTTTCTCATATCAGAGAAAATATACAATATTTACACATCTGTGATCTATTTATTTCACTTATGACTATGTCCTGAAGGTACATCCATTTAAATATAAATGATTCAATCTCATCATTCTTCATGGCAGAGTAATACTCCATTTTATTTTAAAGCACACACACATATTCTTTATCCAATCCAGAGTTCATGGGCATTTGGGTGTTTCCAAGATTTAGCTATCACAAACTGAGCTGCTATAAGCATGGATGCACATATGTCACTGTGATAGGAATCTTGTAATTCTTTTGTGTATATCCCCAGCAGGCAAATAGCAGGGTCAAATGGAAGCTCTAATCCTAGTTTTCTGAGGAATCTCCACACTGATCTACATAATGTTTGTACTAGCCTACGTTCCCACCAACAGTAGAGAAAGGTACCCTTTTCTCCACAACCTCACCAGCATTTGTTGCTGGCTAATTTTCAAATAGTAGCCATTCTTTGTGGAGTGAGATGAAATCTCAGGGTTGTTTTCACCTGCATCACTTGAATGGCCAGTGACATTGAGCATTTCTTCATATACTTCTTAACTATATTTACTTCTTCCTCTGAAAAGTGTCTGTTCATTTCAGATACCCATTTTTGAATTGGGTCCTTAAATCTGGGGGAACTGATTTTTTTTAAGCTCTTTATATATTCTAGATAGTAGCCCCCTGTCTGAGGAATTACTGGTAAAGAATTTTTCCCATATTGCTGGTTGCCTTTTTGCTCTGCTGATGGTTTCGTTTGCTGTGCAGGAGCTCTTTTTTTTTTTTTTTAAGACAGGTTTTCACTTTCTAGCTCAGGCTGGCCCTGAGCTCACTATGTAGCCCAGGCAAGCCTGGAACTCAGCAATTCTCCTGTCTCTGACTCCCAAGTGCTGGGATTACAGATATGAGTCACCATTCCTGGCTGTGCAGAAGCTTTTTAATAGAAAGAGATCCCATTTGTTGATTTCTTCTGGTAGTTCTCATGCTATACAGTTTTTGTTCATAGAGTCTTTCCCTAAGCCAATGTCTCCAAGAGTTTTACCTTACCTGTTTTGCAGCAAATTTAGTGTCTCTGTTTTAATATTTAGGTCTCTAATCCACTTTGACTTTAGTTTAGTACACGGTGAAAGAGATGGATCTAGCTTCAGTCTTTAGCAGGTTGAAACCCAGTTTTTCCACCACCATTTGTTAAAGATGCTATCTCTCCTCCATTGAGCATGTTTGGCTCCTTTGTCAAAGATGAGGTGGATTATGTATCTGGCATTGTTTCTGGATCTTCTAATCTAGTCCACTGATCCTCAGGTGTGTTTCTTTGCCAGTACCATGCCATTTTTATCACAGTGGCTTTGTAGTAAAGTTTCAAGTTGGGGAAAGTGATACCCCCACACATGTCCTTGTTTCCTAGAATTGCTTTTGCTATTCTAGGTCTCTTGTGGTTCCAGATGAATTTTTGGATGCTTTTCTCTAGATCTGTGAAATATGTTGTTGGGATTTCAATTGGGATTGCATTGAATCTACATAGTAGTTGCAGGGGTAAAGCCATTTTGAAGATGTTGCTTCTTCCTATCCAGGAACAAGGGATGTCTTTCCATTTTCTGATATCCTCTTCAATCTCCTTATTCAGAGTATTATAGTTTTTCAGAGCAGAGGTCCTTTACCTCCTTTGTTAGACTGACTTCTAGATATTTCATTTTTCTGGATGCTATTGTAAAAGGGACCGAGTCCATAATTTCTCTGTCGATCTATTATTTTTGTATAAAAATGTGACTGACTTTTGAGCATTGACCTTGTATCCAGCTATGCTACTAAATTTGGTGCTTAAGTCTAGCAGTTTCTTGGTGGAGTTTTCAGGGTCTTCTAGATAGAGCATCATGTCATCAGCAAATAATGACAGCTTAACTTCTTTTCCTATCTTTATTCCTTTTCTTTCTTTCAATTGTCTAATTGCAATGGCTAATGTTTCTAGCACTATATTGAACAGGAGCAGTGACAGTGGACATCCTTGTCTTATTCCTGATCTTAGTGTGAGAGGTTTCAGTTTTTGACCATTTAGGATAATGCTGGTTGCTGGGTTTCTTGTAAATAGCTTTTATTAGGTTGAGATATAGTCCATCTATTCCGAGTTTCTTTAGGGTTTTGATCATGAATGAGTGTTAGATTTTGTCAAATGCTTTCTCTGTATCTACTAAGATGACCATCTGGTTTTTGTCTTTGAGTAGGCTGATATAGTGAATAATGTTTACTGATTTATGTATGTTGAACCATCCTTGCATCCCTGGGATGAATCCAACTTGGTCAGGGTGTATGATCTTCTTGATAATTCTCTGTATTCTGTTTGCCAGTATCTGTTGAGGATTTTTTTAGTATATGTGCTGTCGAAGCAAGCACTGTTGAGGATTTTTTTAATTAGAGAGATTGGCCTGTAATTCTCTTTTTGGGTTGGGTTTTCACAAATTGATATTGGGGTATTTAATATTTTTATATCCTCTTCATTCAGCTTTGGAAGTTCATATGTGTCTAGGAATCTCTTCATTTCTTCTACATTTTCCATCTTATTGGAATATAAATTTTCAAAATACATGATTATTATCCTCTGGACTTCCACTGGATCAGTGGTGATCTTCCCTTTTTCATCCCTAATAGCATGGATTTGAGCCTTTTCCTTCTTTTGTTTGATAAGGTTGGCTGGGGGGGGGGTCTGTCAATTTTGTTAATCTTTTTAAAGAACCAACTCTTGGATTCATTGATTTTTTTTTTGTATGGTTCTCTTAGTCTCCACTGAATTAATTTCTGCTTTGATCCTTTTAATTTTCTCTCTAGTACAAGCTTTGGGTTTATTTTGTTCCTCTTTTTCTAGTAGCCTGAGGTCATTTATTTATTTCTAGTAGCACTAGGTCATTTATTTAAGCTTGCTCTATTTTCCTGGTGTAGGCATTTACTGCTATGAATTTCCCTCATAGAACTGCTTTCATTGTAACCCCTAAATTCCTGTAAGTTGTACTTGGATTATTGTTTAATTGTAAAAACTGTTCAATTTCCTTCCTGATTTCTTCTGTGACCCACTGGTTGGTCAGCAGAGTATTATTCAATTTCCATGTGTTTAGACAGTCTTGGAATTTCTTTTGCTATTTAGCTCCAATTTCAAGGCATTATGATCTGACAGTATATGGGGATAACTTCAATTCTTTTGCACTTACTAAAGCATGCTCTATGAACTTGTATGTAGTCTATTTTGGAGAATGACCCATGGGCAGCTGAGAAGACTCACCTAGGGTGGATGGAGGTCTGGGTCTGGTGGTGGGCTGGCTGCCTGCAGGAGGCAGAAGTCACTGTGCAGCCTCCGTGGTGCTTACTCAGACAAGCCTGGGGTGGATGGAAGTCCCTGGGTTGGCTGGTCTGGATCTGGTGGTGGGCAGGTTGCTTGCAGGTCCCCACCTCCAAGTCACTGCATAGCCTCCGCTGCACTTACCCAGACTCACCCAGGGGAAGTGGAGCTCCCAAGGTGTGTCTAGCCTGGGTCCAGTTGTGTCCGGCTGTTTCCACATGGCGGAGGTCACTGCATGGCCTCTGTGGTGCTTATCCAGACTCACCCGGGGGAGTGGAACTCCAAGGGGGCATCTGGCCTGGGCCCAGTGGCAGGACCACTGCTTGCAAGTGGCAGAAGTCACTGCATGGCCTCTGCAGCACTTACCCAGACCCACCTCAAAGAGGGTTAAGTTTTACCCTGTGATTGTGAGTCTGACTGGGAGTTGTGGGTTGATGTGGCTCACCAGAAACAAGACAATATAGTACCACATACTGCAAGACTGGCGAAAAATCTAAATTCAAAACAGAGTTTCTCCTGAAAGCATGTAACTTTTGCACCATCAAAAAAAAAAAAATTAAAGAGCTGGGTGTGATGGCTCCTGCCTGTAATCCCAGCAATTGAGAGACAGAAGCAGGAGGATTGCTGAGCTTGAGGCTTGCCTAGGTTACATACTGAGCTCAGGGCTAGCCTGAACTACAAAGTAAGACTCTGTCTCAAAAAAACAAAACAAGACCAGAGATTTTTAGCTCTGTGGTTCCGGCACCTGCCTGGCAAACTCAAGGTCCTGAATATGATACCCAGTAACCACATACAACAATACCGGGCATGGTGACTCACGCCTGTAATCCCAGCACTCAGGAGGCAAAGACAGAGGCAGACACAGGAGGATTGCTGAGTTCAAGGATAGCCTGGGCCACATAGTAAGCCAGGGCCATCCTGAAGTACAAAAAAAAAAAAAAAAAAAAAAAAAAAAAAAAAAAAAAAAAAAAAAAAAAAAAAAAAGAATTGTAGTCAAACCACTGTAAAGTTGTGGGTCACCTGGACTTTGAAGTAGGTTGAACAAAAATTTTGTGTGTGCACATGTACATAGAGTATAAAGGGACCAAAGATGTAAAATGTTAAGAATAGGAAAATCTGCCAGGCACAGTGACTCACGCCTGTAATCCCAGCATTTGGGAGGCAGAGGCAGAAGGATTGCTGAGTTTGAGGCTTGCATGGGCTACACAGTAAGCTCAGGGCCATTCTGAACTACAAAGTGAAACCCTGTCTCAAAAAAAAAAAAAAAAAAAGAATAGGCAAATCTGGGTAAATGTTATATATGTTGTTCTCAATTGTAGCTCTCTCCCCTCAAATCTGTAGGTTTAAGTTTTATCTCCCAAGATGTCTGTGGTGACCAAGTCTATACAGAGGTCATTAGGTTCTGTGAAGGCATAGGGGAGGCACTTCACTGATCAGTGTTTTATAAGCCCTCTCCTCCACCCTCTGCCAGGTAGGAACCATCTGAAAGCCTTTTACTATTGAAGAAGAGCACACTTGCCATTAGAAATCAGATCCTCCTAGTCTCCAGAACCAAAGAAAATAAATGTCTGCTGGTCAAGACACCCAGTTTATGATATCCTGCTCTGGTGTGTTCGGAACATGTTTTGGGAGAAATAATTGGAAGGTCAAAATTGATCAGGCCTTCCTGGTGCAGATGGACTCTGGACTCAACTCGCCTTCACCTTTGCTAACAACAAAGACTCTGGTCGTCCCACATGCTGTGATGCTTCAAGGATGAACTACTCCATTGCTGGTGTCTGCCCTGCCCAGGGGGAATCTTCATTTGCATAATGTCTCTAGGACTATTGGAGGTGTTTGCCCTGCCCACAGGGCTGTTACATTCTGTTACTCAAGAGGTGCTGAATAAAAGGTGTGGTGAGCTGGGGCTTAGGGTCTTTTGCTACCCAGAGTAGCATGGATCAGGCCCAAACTTAGCCTTTGTGAACCTCATTTCTGCCTACTTATTATTTCGCCATGTGCCGCCAACTCACAGGAGACTAGAACCTAATGAAAGGTTCTAGTTACGTCCCCTTCCCCTGGTTCCCACACTGGTGGGCACAGCAAAATAAGGTTACATGAGCATTCTTTGTACTGTTGTTGCAACTTTTCTGCCAATCTGAAATTATTGTAGATTGAAAGTTTTAACATTTCTCCTCAAAATGGTGAAGGAAATGGATCTTTAAAAAGATGTACATCTTCTTAAACATTTTATGTTAGTTTAGGATACACAAATGTAGATTTATTTAATATTAACTTGCTCAGAGGACAGAACACTATCCTGTAGCATGTTTCTTCTACTGATGGTCACTTTCTTCTTCACTTTTTAGGATTCAAAATAAAATAAAAAGAGCATCTGGCCTTCAACACAAGCAGTTCTGGTTGTGGAAAATATCTTTTCCATCTCTTTTTCTTCTTATTCATATATATCTTCATATATTTTTGACAGAACATATATGATTTCTATACAATCTATAATTTATTTTCTAACAAATTAGCGCTCCAAAACCTTTTTTTTTTTTTTTTTTGCTTTTTGGAGACAGGGTCTCGCTTTGTAGTTCAGGCTGGTCCTGAGCTCACTATGGTGCCCAGGCAAGCCACCACGAACTCAGCAATCCTCCTGTCTCTGCCTCCCGAGTGCTGGGATTACAGGCGTGAGCCACCACGCCCAGCATTATATGTGGTAACCGGGGATCGAACTCAGGTCCTTGCACTTGTAAGGCAGGCGCCGGAACCACTGAGCTAACCCTCCGGCCCCCAAAACCATTTTTGTATGTCATCTTCCAAACTAAAAACTGGAAGTTTTATCTGTCAGAAATTATCTAACTAATGAACTGTATACTTTATTTTTTGAATTTGCTTTGCCTGACAGACAATAGAAAGTCAATTAAAGCTTTTTTAACTAGGGAACTGACAGGAGCAGATTTGAAATTGTAATTCAGCCAGAAGACTTTTCTTCATGTCCAATCAAAATATGCTAATTTAAACTTTTTTTCATGTTTAGTTTTTTTGTGCATATAAAAATTATATAAAAATTAGTAATCAAGTGTATCTCTTACACTTCTCCTGCCTTAATTGCATAACCTTTCCATATAGGACCCATTTTCCCATTCCTCTAACTACCTCTCACTCTTCATCTCTTCGCTGAACTGTAGTGACCAAAATGTAATAATGATCTCTGTTACAGTGGCATAGAGGCTTGTTCTGCCTTTTTGTTTTAACAGTATCATTCTACTACTGGCTCAGATCAACCAATTATTAATAACAAAAGCCTTTCTTAGATAGGTAATGCCCCACTATTTCATCATTCACTGTATAACTGAAATAGTTCTTTGTAGATTAATATTGAGAAAACTATTTGTAAAGGAATTATGAGCTTCATAGTTTGGATCATTCATTCAACAAATAATCACCCTACCAATTACTCCTTGCTATAATTTGTCATAATGCCAAGGAACAAAATTCCACCATTCTGGCAAGATCTGATTATCATCATGTCATGACAGATACTTTCTAATATCTTCTTTTTTTTTTGAGACAGGATCTCACTTTGTAGTTCAGGATGGCCCTGAGCTCACTGTGTGGCCCAGGCAAACCTCAAACTCAGCAATCCTCCTGCCTCTGCTTCCCAAATGCTGGGATTACAGGCATGAGTCACCATGCCCAGTATTAGGGTATATGATACTGAATGCTGGAGGGTGTGAGTCACCATTCCCAGTATTGTTGTATGTGGTTACAAGGGATCCAACCAGGGACCTTGCACTTGCTAGGCAGGTCAACAAAACCACTGAGCTAAATCTCCAGCCCTCTAATATCTTCTTAATTTGGGTAATTATATTATAATTGTACAACAGATTAGACTAGTATCTCTTCATGCACTGGGGTCAGGTTGACAGTGCAATTTTAGTCAAATTTTATTGTGTAAACATTAGTCAAAGTCTTTGGGGGATATTAAAGATACCATAATGGTCTTTCCTTTAAATAATTCATAACTAGCTCATGTAAGAAAAATGCAAAAAGTACTGTAAGAATATGGTGGAGAGAGCAGTCAGTTCTTTGGAAGGAAAGAAGAAATCAGATAAGCCTTCAAGGAAAAGATAGTATTGAAATATTAACAAATAAGTAAGGTTTTATGATGCAGAAGAAGAAAGAAAGGAATTACTGGTGAAGAAAACTGTACAGAGGTTGGCAAGTACAAGACCTTGATATACTGGCAAGGACAAAAGCTTAATGGTTTACCCTGTCTGAACATTAGAATCATCTCAAGAACCTCTAACATATATGGATGCCCAGCTCCAGCCCGAGAAGCAGATAAGAAGTGGGGGGACACACCTAGACAGTTTCCAAAGCTTTCTCGGTAGGTTATAGCACAAACCAAGGAAATGGCAGGAAATAGCTAGAAACTAAGGGGGCAGTTCATTCTAAAGGAGTGTGTATGTGTGTGTCATGCAGAAGTTTGGTTTTTATACTGCATAAATGAGCACTCCAGAGTCTTTAACAGAAAAACACCAATAGTAAGATCCTTCTGGGGACTGAATAGATATTAGAGAGAATACAAACAAAAGACTGGTACATGGACCACTGCAATTGTCTGGTGTCATATGATGAGATTCTGAACACAGGCACTGAACTGAGTGAATCTGAGAAATAGGAGGAGATTCATTTGGGATAAGGAATGTGTGGATGTGGGTTATTTGAATAATGTGACAAGATGTGGGTGTTATTTCCTGGGGTGTCGAGTTTGAGGTAAATATAAAACCTCTTACTGAAATGCTCACTAGGCAGCTGCAAATATCTCTAAGGTTGCTTTTCTTTTTTTTCCCCAGAGATAGAGCACACTGGAGCATTTATTAGAAACACAGCATTCAGACAAGAGTGAAACACTACACAACTGCAGAATACTCTATTCACATAGAATACAATGTGAATATTCCCCCCTGAATTTGTACAACATGGCAGCCA
Organism: Thryonomys swinderianus; assembly: GCA_004025085.1. NCBI lineage: Eukaryota > Metazoa > Chordata > Mammalia > Rodentia > Thryonomyidae > Thryonomys > Thryonomys swinderianus. The sequence goes on along the minus strand of PVIC010017218.1, from coordinate 4,615 downwards.
TGGGCACAGACCAAGGAATGACAGTATCCCACTATATTGCTGAATTCCTTTTAAATCCTGGATTCCAAATTTCAAATGACATTAATGAATGTATTGAGGACTCTAAATGAAAGCACAAGAACAGGAGTTGAAGAAACAGGCTGGCAGAGACAAAGGAAACTTGGGAAGCCATGATAATTGTTTTAACTACACAAAGTAGTATCAAAATGAAACATGACCACTGTCTGAATTTTCTATTCTCTATACTACTGATTTCTTTTTTTTTAGACAGGGTCTCGCTAGCCTGGCCCTGAGCTCACTATGTAGCCCAGGGTAGCCTCAAACTCACGGCAATCCTCCTGCCTCTGTCTCCCTAGTGCTGGGATTATAGGCATGAGTCACCACACCCGGCATTGTGGTATGTGGTTACCAGGGAATCAAATTTGGATCTTGTTCTTCTTGCAAGGCAAATGCTGGAACCACTGAGCTAAATCCCCTGGCCCACTAGTGAATTATTTTCCATGCTGAAAAAATGTAGTATTAGCCAGTTCTCATTAGAACAGAAACAGTAGGTAACCCACAATTCTGAGCATATCCTAGCAAGATTATAGACAGACAGACAGATGATATGTGTGTGAGATCAATACTGTTCAATTATTATTTTTGTAGGTGCCCAAATATGTTGACTTATGTTAGAATCAGACTAAAAAATAAAAACTCACTATTTCTTTTGGAGAAACAATAGGATGATGGACAATGAACTAGAAAAAATAAAAGGAACTGTGCCAGATGCCATTGCTACCCAACACAATAGCAATGTTGCCCTCTTGCTTAGATTATGAACCCTGATTTTATTCAAGATTCGACATACTTAGGCATGGCAGCCACCTACTCCAGGCCCAAAGTAATTGAACTTTCTGGAAAAAAAAAAAAACCTGCTCAGGAATAGGACTGTGGATCTTACAAGATCAAAAGGTAAATAAGATGTGATACAAGAGAAAGGCTTCTATAAAGGAATCTACTCCCTGGTATCAGCAGTTGACAAGAAGCTGCTCTGTTTCTGCCTAGTTGTGCAAAAGCTATGTTATTTAGGGCCCAGGAAGCCTTCTGATGACTATGAGACATCTGCTGAGGGTGGTTAAGCAGAAGGAAAGAGGCTATGTCCTTTATTCCAACAGCAGGGCTGCTGCATAATCTCTGAAAAAAGCTGCCTTTCATTTCTTGTTAGATAACCCAACTAACAGTCTTTGTTTCAGGAGTTACTATTAGTCCAACAAGTATAGTTGAAAACATTCCAGCTCCTACTACAGTGACAAGGAAATGAAATGCAAAATTCTCTATAGAAAGTAATAGGCCTTTATTGTTAGCATACTTGTGAAGACTAAAAAGGCATAGCTGGACAGAGATGAAATGAGAAGTAATTTTCTATTAGCTTAAGGTTAACTTTTCATCCACCTTTGTGTACTTCCATTTGGAAGGAACATGTTGATATAAACACGATACAAAGCTCTTGGTGGTACAAAAAGGAAACTCAAAAAATGGCCCCGGGTATCATGCAGGGACCGCTGTACAACTAGCTAGCTGGAACTGGGGCTTCCCTCTTCTCCCCAAGATATTTTCAAACTCAACTTCCCTTATCATTTACAATCTCCACATGGCGGGCAGACACTTTTCCAGAATGCTTGCACATACCTATAGCTGACAACCCCCATTTTGGCAAATTCTCTGGCTATTTCCCCTGTGGATGAGACTGTTCTCAAATCTACACTGCCTGTTCAACAAATTACAGTGGCTTGATTTGGAGGTAGTAAGAAACAGGGAACTCACACTTCTCTTTCTTGCTACTTCTCCATTTGCAAGTTTCTGTGATAGGATTGTTTCCTTAACTCATGCTGTCTGAGCTTGTGGAGTATGTCTAGCCCTCTCACACAACAGGCAGCAGTCATGAAGGTCATGATCTCACCTTGCCTGAAAACCGGAACCCAATCTGAGACCCACCCTCTTTGTCACCCATAGTGTGTCTGTCCCAAAGACAGCCAAGGTTCTCCTGAGTTTCAGCAGGAAACAAAATGCACAACACTAACAACTATTGTTATTATACATTTTTCTTTGACATTCAGTGGAAAACACCCACACCTATACAGTCAGTTCTTTAAAGAAAGTACACAAATATAAAAAAAGTATAGCTATGGGCCGGAGGGTTAGCTCAGTGGTTCCGGTGCCTGCCTCGCAAGCACAAGGTCCTGAGTTCGATCCCCGGAAACCACATACAATGCTGGGTGTGGAGACTCATGCCCACCAGCAATCAACACCGCATACCACAATGCCGGGCGTGGTGGCTCACACCTGTAATCCCAGCACTTGGGAGGCAGAGACAAGAGGATTGCTGAGTTCGCGGCAGCTTGCCTGGGCACCATAGTGAGCTCAGGGCCAGCCTGAACTACAAAGCGAGACCCTGTCTCCAAAAAGAAAAAAAAAAAAAAAAAAAAAGTATAGCTATGCACAAAGGTAGGTACTTTTTATAGTAAAGATATACATAAAGATAGATATATATGCAAAAAGATGAACACTTTTTTTTGGGGGGGGGTACTAGGGATCAAATTCAAGGCACTGAACTATATTCCCAGCCTCAAAGGTAGGTACTTTTATTCACTCAGTGTTTTGAAATGCTCATTTAGAATAAAAGCCACTGTGACGTTTACTAACTCAGTTCACAACTCAGTATAGAAATAAATTTCTTCTTGGCCATCCTACTTCCTCTCAAGTACATCATGTCTGCTTCTTGCACATCTTCCCACAAGTCAACCTCCAGAGACTCTATCCCAAAAGTAAAAGCATATTTTACTGTTTCATTCCTTACAATCTGGTTTTTTAAAAAGCCAACTATTATCTTTGTAGCAGTTGTGAGATTTGCCCACATTTGTATTGCCCAATATTGAAAGATGTGAAATGTTTGAAGTTAAGAATAAGGCTCTATATTCAGTTCTAGTTCAGAGACATAGATCCAAAGAGCTGAATAAAGATCTGCCTCTGGAGCCTCGTCATCCACCTACAGTGGTGACACACATCTGTGACTGGGACACATGCAGGAGAGGTCAGTTCATGGTGTGCTAACATGAGCAAGGAAGGAGTCATGATTTGGATCAAGGAAGGCCTCGGGCCACTAGCAGATTCTAAGTCACAGATAATTTTTCTTCTTACAAACATGTCATTTATCCACATTATCAGTCATGTAACACTGACAAAAACATAATTTTTTACAAACATATAAAGTGTTTCTTACCAACTATATTACTTTCCCACAGCTGCTGTATCAAATTTCCAAAAACTTCTTGACTCAGAATAACAGATTTATTCTCTGACACTTCTGGAGACCAGAGGCCAGACACTAGTCACTGGGCAGGAATGACGGGTGTGAACACTTCCTCCAGAGGCTCAAGGAAGGAACCCTTCCGGGCCTTGGCTTGTTGCCACCTCACTTCAATCTCTGCTTCCATCACCACACTGTCTTCAAATCTCTCTCTTATAAGTACTGTGTTTGCTTTTAGAATCTACTCAAGATATTCCAGAATAATCTCCCCATTTCAAATTCCTTAGTCATGCCTAAAAATTCCATTTTTCCATATGAAGGAAATATTCACAGGTTGCAGGGATTAGGAAGGGCTATCTTCATGGGCTATTGCTTCACCTTTTATTTTCCAAAAAAAACACCCCATACACTTTCACCAAATTATTTAAATTATATAGCAGTTTGTATTCATCCAATGTTGAGTGCTTTAAGAATAAAATCAGAAACCTCTGCTTACTCAAAGAACATGCCTCTTCATTTGAAATACAGAGAATACCCTTTAACTTCACAATAGACAAGATTTAATAACTCTAGCCCCGTGAGACTGAACTTTTTAGAAAACTAAGTGCCCAAACTGCAACCTAACATTTCTTGTAAAGTGCCAACACTGCAATTAAACCTGAATACTGAAGTTTTAGTTCAGAGAAGATAACTTATCTTCTCAGCTGTTAGGGCAACTTAATTCAAATGCTGACAGAGAGGACTCTGCGCCCTGCTGCAGCACACATGCCCTAGGTTCACTATCACTCTTTTAGCCTGAACTCTTGGAATGGATGGAATACATTTCAGCTGTATGGACCAGAAACTGCACACTGGCTGCACAGAGCTGAACCCACAGGCATGATTCAAATCTGTATTAAAACCATGACATTTCATACACAAATTCAAATTTGAGGGCTTTTCTGGAAAACTGAAAAGCTGATAATATGGGGTCTTTATTCCCCTAAGGCAACAAAAAGCTTTATAGAAGAGGTATGCACTCTGCTGCTCATTATGGGCCTCCTCCCCATTTTTACCCACCACTTTTATCAGTTGTCTTTCAGGGTGTGCACCCTCATAACTACTTGTTTTACTGAAAGAAAAAATATTTCTCTTTTCCTATGCCTTGACCAAAAGTGACAAAATACAAGGCCAAAAAAGGAAAGACCTCATGTTTAAAGAAACTCTTTAGGAGAAAGCAACAATTTCCTTACAAATTGATCAGAACAAACCCAGCTTCCTTGAACCTTTCGTGCTTCCTCCTTTGCCCTTGGACAGACTGGTAACATACCTGGGAAGTGAGTGGAA